>JAZDUH010000083.1:10607500-10895000 GCA_036419115.1 Scarus forsteni | reverse complement strand
ACTCAATCATCTCAAAAATATTGGTCACACAAAAACACCCTGTTGCCATATCTGACCATGCCCCTGTTTCCCTTACATGGACCTTAAACCAATCTCAAAGTTGCCACAGTCCATCAGATTTCGATTCATCCCCTCATTGCTCAATGACAAAGAACTTCACAAACACATTGAGAGAGAGTAGAAAACCCTCCTTGCAATAAATGACTCACCAGAAATACAACCATTTCTTCTGTGGGAAACACACAAGGTAGTTCTAAAGGAAAATGATTTCTTATTCAACATACACAAAAAGAAAGACAATAAAGAAGAGACATATTTGGAAGAAAAGATAACAACTAGAAAAGTACTCAGAGAGCGCAGATCTCCGTGAAGACACAATTCTGGTTTACCAAGCATATCCAAGCATTCTGGATCACGACCGAATCTCTGCTCATGTGGAGAAGTCCTCCACTGGCATTGCAAAGGCAGCTGGGTAATAGCGACGTAGGCCTGAAAAAATTTCCGTTTGATGTAAACGGGGCAGAATCATCAGAGCAGCTTAGGAAAAATGATTGGGATTTGCATTATAAAGTTAAGTGTTTTTTCTGACATCAGTCTGAATCAAGATGAAATTTACTATGATGATAGAGTTATATTATATATCATCGTGCAAGTCTTAAAGCTGATTCATCCAGTAATGTCAGAGATATGATTTTTTAAGATATGGAGCAATGTTAAGTTATGGGAATTCACAAACTTTGAGAATTTTTGCATCCAGACAAATGTGCGGACAATTAAGCCCAGAGCCAAACCCAAAACACCTGACAGAAATGCAACTGACAACTGAATGAGCATATTAATAGGAAAAATAATGTCATCCGACTGAGGCTCAGTACAGTAATAGATCTGATGAATATCTGGCAATTAAAATCAAACAAGGACACTGTATCAAAAGTCTATTACAAACTATCTGGACAGCTATAGACTCTTTTGATGCTCAGAGCATGGTGGAGAGACTTTAAACTGAAGATATTTCCTGGGACAATGTATGGGAAAACATCTTTCTTGCCTCCAAGAATCCAAATCAGACTTATTCATATTAAAGTGCATCACAGACTCTATTATATACTCCTGTCACTAGGTTTGCACGAAACTGATAACAAGTTCAAGCTGTTACTCAACACAATAGGGTATTAATGACACATGATGTGGGAGTGTCCCTCCATTCAGGCCTTTTGGGGCCGGGTATCAAAAGTCTTGTCTAAATTGCTAGGGGTATGACCATAACACTCAGTCCAATCTTGCATCTTAATGATGTTTCTCCACTTTATTTATGTGAAAAACAGCACAAACTGTTGCTGAGCAGCTTCAGCTGTCAAAAAACTTTAATTGTCAAGATGGCCACCACCTCATCATCTAAGTATTAGGAAATAGTTGATTTACTTTCATGATTTATGTTACTTGAGTTATGTAATGAACAGATAAATAATGCCAAAGTCTCCACTTCAGAGAGGTGGTGAGGCACAGCTGCACATTGAAGGATAATCTTCTTGGGTTGTGAACATCGGAGCACCACTCACTGCAATATACTGTCGACACTTGCCAGGAAAGACCTGGAGGGGGAGGGAGGGATGGAGGTGGGGTGCAGGGGGGTGGGATATATTTATAAAAGTTTTATAGATGCTATTGTATGTCTTATTTGCAGTGGTTTGATGAAAAAAAAAGTTATTCACAAAAAAGTCAAACCAATTGGGTTTCACTGACTGACAAATGTCCAGATTGCACAGAGAATACAGTCAACACATTCTTACATGCCACAATGAACTGCACACCAATAATGAAAACAGTCTGGCAATATATCTTTTGCCATCCTCTCTCATCTTAAAGGAATACTACACTCAGTCAGAGTTTAAGTTCATTTACTTCATGTTGAAGCTTGAACATTATGCAGTCGTCTGATATCGCTGCTGACTGCAATAACTAGAGTAGAACAAGAATCCTACATTCTGCTGTGAGTAACGGATGCGGGCAGACACAAGAGGTGTCAGCAGAATGTGGGAGTTCTTGTTCTGTTTTTTCTACTCTAGTTATTGCAGAGGCGATTCCTTTGTTTGGTCATCCGCGTCTCCGTGAGGGCACCCGTATGTATCATGGCAGAAATCAAGAACATTTAAGACAAACACAAATAGCAAAATGAAATTGAGAGAGATCACAACACATAGAGAACTTAAACCCCAAAAAGTAGGCACAACAGTCCAGGCCCAGTCACTAGACACAGACACAGCGGAAGTCCTGACCCCACAGGGCTGGAGACACAACACCCCAGGATACAGCAAGCACAACTGCAACTGTACCCTGATAGTGTTAACTAACATGGACGGGTCCATGTCCAGTGACATATCCAATCTCAGCTCTAACCCCTCTTTCAGCATAATCCGTCATAGGAACCCAGACAATACAGGAACACTGCTCCACAAAATGAGACCGCGAGGACCAAAGTAAGCTAGAAATAAAATTATTTAATAAATACATTAATAAATGGATAAAAATAAAAGACAACAATAAAACAGTAGAATATAGATAATAAAAGAGGCAGAACAGTAACACAATGAGCTTAAAAGTCTTCAATAAAAAGATTAAAAGAATGATGCAAGATGAAGCAAAGATAAAAAAATCTGAATAAAAGTAAATAAAAACACCAGTCTGTTAAGATAACAAATACGAAGTCAATTAAAGATGAAGCTAAAATTAATTGAGCAATGCCTAGAGGTAAAAGGATAAAAAAGACTAAAACACAAATAAAAGAGATTAAAAAAAGAGCCCTAACATAACAATAAGTGATTATTATCATCAGCATTGGTGTTATTATTGTATTGTTATAAATAGTACTGTAACTGTTTTTATGTTGAGTGCAAATTGATCATTATTACTGCCTTTGTTAGTTAGAATAATGTTACAGCTGTATTTATTCATTTTTTATTTTATAACTCTTTTCAGTTATATCAAAAATTCATGTTGTGGCAGTAAAATATCATAGTACTTATAACAGTTCACCACCCACTACTATTGTGCATGTTGCATCCTTAAGATTTTAAGGTATAAACATCCTAGGTTCTTTTAATGTAAATCAGTTTGTGGGCTACAACAGAAGAGGGAAGGTATGAGTGTTTGAAGTTGTACTACTATCCATTCACACATTGCTTTCACTATGCAATGAATATGCTATTTACAATTCAATTGCATTGGAGTACAATACCCTATAAAGGTTTCAGATCTCAGAGTGGGATGGTCTTGGTTTGTCATGTATTGTGTTGTTTTGTGAAGCCGGTGTCCCAGCTGCTATTTTACTGCCACAGGCTACAGCACTGGTTTGGAGCAGTGATACGGCAGATACTGTGGCATTTGTATCTCATTTCCCCAGAGCCCTGTAGGGCAGCCAAAAGCTGCATATCTGTCAGGGTACAAAGCAGCCAGTCAGAGGGCCGAGGGAGAGGGGAACAGAACAGAGGTGGGCGTTAAGGGGACAGTATGCCATTGTGTGTTCCAACACGCCTGTGAGATATGCAACTGTTTAAGATACAGCTGAAGGAGGCTTTAGATGTCAAAGGGCTGCTTGTGATTCATGAATGCATACATGTACAAGTGTCTCTATGCACATTGCATACACACATGCCAACATGAATGTAAATACGTTTACCCTTCAGCACTTAAATCAAAGCTGTCTGCACAACCTTTTCCCATGCTCTTCTTCTTCATATTTCATGTGCTTTCTGGATTGATATCTCTTTCATTTAGTTTAGTTTATTTTCTTCACTCTAACACACAAACAGTATGACACCTATGAATTGTGGACCATGGAATATTTTGCAGCAGTGAATTCCACAGTACTAGTGTGAACCTTATGCCAACAGTTTGCCATCATTCACTAATATTGCTAAATTGAGAAACTGCTAATTAATTGAAAAACAGTATTGCAGTATGGGTATTGAGAAGACTTCACCACAGTCACCAGTTAAGGGGGGGGGGACTTTACAGTAAAATCAGAACTCAAGAATTTTGCCTCATGAAATAGTTCTGGAGTACTCATTTATCATCTTTGTATTTTTATCGTAGAAAGTACAATTGTGCACAGACCTGTCAATGACTCTTTAGGCTGGAGCAGGAATCTATCTTAAAATGTAAAAGTAAATTACCAATTTAGCACCAGTAAGAAGAGGGTATTTTGGGATAGCGTTTTGGATTAATGTCCAAAACAAAGTCTGTGATGAACACATACAAGATTTTAATATTTCATTTTGCAAAACAAAATACATCTGACCTGGCCTGTATTTTGAATTTTGGAGAATTACTGTTTTTAAAAGGGTGGTTGCTAACAAACTGCTAAAAAGGACCACAAAAATAGATGGAGACCCTAATGCGATACTTATCTTAACAGTTTTTGATAATACAAACATCATAGCGACAGCCATGGGCATCAACACTATAAGGTCATTTAATTAAGGTGAAGTCCTGTGAATGTGTAGTTAAACCACAATATTTTAGTTTGATTAAAGATCAAAAGCAGCTTTCAACTCTTGCCAATGAAATTTTAAGCCTTAAAAAAGTAACATCTAATAAAGTGTACTTTGCCACAGAGTCTTTTAGTTTAAATGAGATGGAACAGCCATCAGTCAATTCTTATAGAAATAACTCAAAAAAGACCAAATATCAAACTTCATACAAAAAATACACTTCATGTTGACTGAGCTTTTTGTTACCCAAGGAGAACTGAAGCTGACACAAACATATTATGATCACTCCTGCAGTCTGTAGTTAAAGCTTTTGACATTTTAAAAATCAGCTCTTAATTACTGATCTCTATCCCAAAATTTCTTCCAACCTCAAACGCTGTCTGTGATTGAGGACTTTAATTCCTCTTGAAAATGTCATTGGTTCACAGACTCCATCTTGTTTGAAAAAACAAAACCAAAACATATCTCCACTCAGCTTCATTATGACAGGTTAATCCTTTCCACTTTACTCTCATAACACATACTGTCTGGTACAAATAGAGCTGATGGTAATGTGATGCAAGCATGCCAATTGTCTGTCATTGCTGGTTCCATGCCATCATACAGTAGTAGTTGTTGCTGCTGTAATCTTGCTTTGTAAAAATGCTGTAGTTATAGTTAAAAGGAAAATCTTCAGTGGGCCTCCTGCACTACAATAAAGGGGACCATGGGCCAGTCCTTGACTATTTCATTAACTGGTGTGATAAGTCAAACCTTCTAAATATCCAAAAAACTAAGGAGATGTGTATTGATTGTAGGAAAACAACTGCCTCAAATCCTACTGTCATTAATGGGGAACTTATTCAGATTGTCACTGAGTTTAAGTATCTTGGCATTGTGCTTGATCACAAACTCAAATGGGACATATGGACTGAAAGACTGATCGCAAAGTCCCAGCAAAGACTCTTCTTCTTAAGGAAACTTCTATCTTTTAATGTTGGCAGCAAAATGCTCCAGTGTTTTTATTCTTCTTTTATTGAGAGCGCCCTGTCTTTCTGCATTATCTGCTGGTTTGGTAATGCAACAGAGGCACAGAAAAAGTCCATCAGGAAAATTATAACCGTGTCCAGTAAACTGACAGGCATCCCATTTGCAAATATGGACTGCATCTATAAACAGAGAACATTAAAAAAGGCATCCAGCATTGTGGGTGAGGATGATCAGAGGCACCCACTTGCCCCTTCATTTACACTGTTGCCCTCTAGGCGGCGTTACTGTGCTCCTCTGTTCACCAAAAACAGATCCAAGTTTTCCTTTGTTCCACGAGCGATTACATTTTTAAATGAGCAATAAGGAACAGTTAAAATAGGTCTAGCTGGTCTAGACCAGCCTACCTGTCCATAACCACATGGCTCCCTTTGCTCTTTTTTCTCCTCCTTGTGAATGCATTTGTTTTTTTTTCATGTTTTTCTACTGATTTTGTTGCCAAACATCTGTGATCCCTGCCACTCCCTTATTTCCCTACGGGGACAAATAAACTAAACTAACTGACTAACTAACAGAATCTTTGTGTCTTGTTACCTCCGTCAAGAAGGTCTGCTTTTGCTGAGGTTTTTCGGGTTGCTAGTTTTTTGTCTTTAAGCAAGAAAACAGAAAAATCTGATGAAATAACGGAATGTTGGTCGTGGCAAAGCAGAGGGATAATATTTTGCAGATTAATTCATTTCAGGATTTGTGAACTTTGCGAGATAGGGCAGTTTTCACAATTTCATTAAAAACTCAAAAACTTCACTAATTAAGAGGAAATTTTCAGGAAATGTTGGTCATAGTTTGGTTTATCTGTCTGTCTCTGTGCAAGACTACTCAAATAGTTCAGATTTAATAAAATTTCCAGATAATTTTGGTCATAGAACAAGAACAAAGCAATTAATTTTTGTTAAGTCATCTAAATGCAGAGGTGAATTCAGAAATATTTTTGAATAATTATTAGCAGTAGCCTAGAACACATTTTCATTTTTGGCTTGACTGGAAATGTCAGATGGGCCTTGTCACAGTTCTGTGCTCTTGTGACAAAGTGGTGTTTTGGTGTAAAAATAGAAAAGTACCAATAATGCTACTTTGGATCATACACTCAAGGAAGTAAATAGAATTAGGTCTGGACCAAACTCAAAATCAAGGGCACACAGGTAAGAACTGAGGAGGCCTGAGTCTTGGTTCCAAAAAGTGAGGATTTTATTTTAATTGAGTTAAAAAAAGCTATTGAAGAGCTAAAAGGTAAAGAATTGTCAGATAATTTAATTCACTTGAAAAATTCAAGTGAATTAAATTCTTCTTTGTCAAAAGTTTTTAAAAGGGCCCAGTATAAAGGGGAAAATGTCAAGTTAAAATATGGTTACGAACTTTAGAAAAAAATGAACCCAAATGTGGAGTTGACACCCCAGCCTAAATTACAGCAACTTTAAGGAACAGAAAGAACAAAACAAATGAAACCCAGCGAGTATGCTTCAAGAAAGGAAATAACTAAAATAACTAAAAGGGGGCAAAAACAGTAGCCACGTTCTGTGGATAATAGAAAATAAGGTCACCAAAACCATCTTAAAAAGTCTAAGAAAGCCCACAAATACTTACCTTTGTGGGTTGGGATGTGGGCTACCAAGGTTTGCTATGGAGAGGCGCCCATCAACCTCCCAGGAACACTGGATAAATGGCATTAGTTAGATACCTTACAACATGTAACATTCCCAGATGGATTCTGTCTTTACCTTTATACAGCAGCAAAGTACAGCCAGGAGAACCCAAACAGACACCCTCTGCATGCCAGGCAGCAGCAACAGGCCTGGCCTCAGCTCCAGGTGGCTTCTATAGGTGGCTGATTGAATGCAGGGGGAAGGGGACAGAGCACCAGGCTGCATTCAGCAACAGCAGCCTGTTCCCTCAGTGCTGTTTACCACACTCTTAAATCACTTATTATATGCCTCCCTTTATTTTTTTAATAAAATATGTTCAATAAGGTTGTTACAAAAGAGTCAACTGGATATAAAGCACCACACAAGGTGAAACATTTGTAATATCCTAAAAATAGGTGTTGTGCAGGTAATGAAACCTTGTGCAGGACACAATGAACAAGTTCTGTGTTCAGATACTCAAATATAGCTGTACTTGTACCCATCCCTGTAAGTTACTGTAAATTAAGATTTGCACTGATAGAACATGACAGAGCCTTGAGATGCTTGCTCCATCTTCCAGAAATCCTCATTTTTCACACTTTTTCCCCCAAATGATGTCATCACTGGATATGCCATTCCCCAGATTGGAGACACCCCCGAGTCAGGTGTTTGTTCAGCCCACAGTCAACCCAAGGGAAGGGAAAATGACCAGGAACATCTGTGCAGCCACAGCAAACATTAATGGTGCTTGAAAGCTGAAGCAACATCCACATCTTGAAAGAACCATGGTTCAGCAGAGTTCATGAGGATTCATACAAAAAGCATGCTCTGAGTAGAGTCAACACAGGAGGGGCTAGGAATGCCAAAGTTCAATATTTATGTGATAAATTTTGGATAAGGAACTTCAAAAATATCTTCAAGGGACCTCTAGGACTAATGTAAATTAGTAACAAGGGAGTAAAATATATGACCTTTAACTATGGAATGACTTTATTTGAGAATAATTGTCTGATAAATAAATAGAGCTCTCTTGGACAACCGTATGTCATTTAATACACATGTTTTCAAATGTGTGTGTATAGTGAATGATGGAGGACTACTTTCCTTATCCTGACAATATCGCTCTAGATGCAACAGATGTGTGTCATCTGATAAAAATTCAGGTAAAATCCAGGGTTGTGACTGAAACCATCAATTCTGCCACTCTTCTTTAAGCTGCCTGTCTGCAGAGGTTGCTTTGTTGTCTCCACAATAAGGAACAAGATGGAAAGGGAGAGTTTGAGACGTGAGGGGAGGAGAAGGACATGAGAGAGACAAATAAGTAAAGATTGAGACAGGAGGTGGGAGAGGGGAGGAGAGCCCCCTGCTCTGCATTAATTCTCTGTTTGCCAGTCAGAGCATGCTCTTTCCTATGAGATTAGACTGATAAAATTCATGTGTGTATGAACGTGTGCGTGTCCAAACACACTCACACCCACATGCTCCCCTGTGAGATTAGCCTGATTTGTCATTGATGCAGGAGTTCATCTATGATTAATAGCTTGGCGTGCTGGAAACAACGTTATTCTGCATTAGCTACCTGTGGGACGCCAAACACAAATGCATGTGTGTTTCAGTCTATGTGCATGAAACAGCATGAGTATCAGTTCTGACATCTTGTTCTGTGTTGTGTACAGCCTTGCTGGTGTGTATCTTTCATGAGCATCCACTCCCAGGTTTTCAGAGACTTCTTTGAAAACCAGATTGTCTCAAAGTATTGTCCCCTTCAATAAAATCAAGAATGAACGTTTTGGGTAAGATATATGGAACTCTCCTTTTATAGCCCTGTTATTGCACAAACAAGGAGTCTGAGCCTTTGAGGGACTGGTGCTTTGGTGAGGGCCCTGCACCATTTTCTCATCTCTGTACTGTTTGTTTTTTCAGCTTTTACTCTTCAGAATCACAGGGCACCTTAAAGGAGACATATGCTGATGCATGATTTACATATAATATAATAAATTTGAAAACAAGACCTTACACCCCCTTAATTTTCAAAAAATGAGATATTGTATTTTATCCTAGAACGAGATTTGATGCCTTTGAAAATAAGTCATTGCGAGATGACCGCGAGATTTAAATCGTCGTGACGACACGAGGTACATTTCTTTTTATTGGAGTAATCTGATAAAACACTTCCTTCTCTGTGATGTCCGTTAGCCACAAAACCGTCACAGAGGAACACATCCACCCAGTGGCAGTATCCGTAGCTCACACTCATTCATTACCAGCTCTGGTCTGTAGGGGGACCCAATACGCGGTCGCTGCTTTGAGCCTGCCGGAAAATACAGTAGAATAAGAAGGACAGGCTGGCTCAGCCCTCTCGGCAGCTCTGACAGAACTGACCAATCAGAGCACAGAGGGCTGTGACGTTGCGAGGTAACTGGAGGTCAGCCTGGAAACTAAGCGTTTCAATGAGAGCTTGATAATGGCCTAAAATAAGGATTTTGAGAACGCAATTGTGGGGCAATGAAGGAACTAAATGACTTGTACTGAGGGCAGAAATGCTTTACAGGCATCCTAGTCTGGCATAGTGAAAAGGAGAAACAAGCATGATATGTCTGCTTTAATTATGTCCACATTCACATTTATTACCACTATTTAATATGAATTATGGGGTAAAGTGTATAGCATAAGGCCACATGGACATGTAACACCAGGAGCTGGGCTCAAACTTCACATCTGTTGGACAAACAACTCTTCAAACTTAACTACCACTACTGCAATTTAGCAAGTTTATCTTATCAAACTTTGCTTTGTTATATTGTGCTGTCTCAAAAAGAGTCCACTTCACATGTAGTTCAGATAAACACCTGAATTTAATTGAAAAAAAATGAACAGAGGAACTTCTATGAAAATAGAGATAAACGGTTATCAAGGGTACAGAGTGAACTTGTGATTTGTCCACAAAGCAATTTGAAGTTTATTATGAGTGTTTGTTTTTTTTTTTAAATTGAAATGGAATTTTCAAAGGAGTAGCAGTGTCATTTCCCCCATCAGTGTAGAAGCAGAGAGGGGCTTAAAGCATTTCTCTTGCCCATAAATTGTCAACAACTGAGCATGCTTGCCAAAAATGAAGGGGGAACTCTGCACCCACTGTGTGCTTGACCAGCAAGCAAAAACAGCAGAAGCCCAATTCACAGAGATGGTAAAGGCAAACAACTTCCCTCTTGTTGAGAGATTCATCAACCAGGGCTTTTCAGCTGATCTTGCTGCTCAAGACACCTTAATTGCTGCAACTGTAATTTCTTAAAGTACAAACAAGTCTGAGTGTAAAAAATATGCGATGTACATTGCATAAACAAAAATCAAAGGAACTAATGATCATTGAAATTAATTTGTGTCTGGACTAACGCTTTTACAGCATTAGGATTCAAATAAAAGGGCAGCTGAATGGAGCACAAGAAAAATGTAGGTGTTGAAATGGTTTAATGTAGTACATCTGTTGTAAAGGAATGCTGCTTATGATATTAATTTGTGTGATCAGTTAGGGTTAATCAATCACAAAACCTGTACTAAGAAGACCACTTTCTTGACTCCTGACTTATTTCAATACTTATTATATGCAATAAGCTATTTGCCAAAGTAATACCACATGTCACCCAAATTTCCACAAACGTTCTCACTGTGTCTTTCCTCTGAAACATGCCAACATGCCCACAGGTAAGGTATTTAAAGTGTTTAACGTGCTATGCGGCAGAGTGCAGTCCCAGAAACTATTAGTATAAGATCATGAAGTTCACAAAAGAACCACAGCTTCACAAGGTGATTGTGACATTATGAGATCACAGGAGGGCCAACATGAAAACAACAATTAATATTTCCTGCCTTGCGTTGATTTGCCATCATCAATATTATTCAACCATTTATGCTGCATTTTAAAATAACCTCTGAGCGCTTGCTTTCTGTGTTGGAATGAGCGGCTCGGCGGAGACTGACAGAGTTGAAGCTTCCAGTGAACCAGTGTGGGGATGCACTGCTGGCATGCACAGCAGATAGATCAAGACACAGGCTATATTGACTGAAGAGATTTTCTGTGGAGTGGGTTGCGCATCCTGAACACTACCCAGACAGACTATATGGAAATTAGGGGTCTGATTTTTATGTTGAAACACATTGCCACTTTGAAACTGTCTAATTTTGAGAAATGGTTTGATGAAGAAAATAGGGAATATAAAGGCCACTGGGAGTGCCTGTGAGTTTATTGTGTGGTTCAGTATGTGTGGCCCACTG
The DNA here is from genome assembly GCA_036419115.1 of Scarus forsteni. Taxonomy (NCBI): domain Eukaryota; kingdom Metazoa; phylum Chordata; class Actinopteri; order Labriformes; family Labridae; genus Scarus; species Scarus forsteni. The sequence continues at coordinate 10,883,596 of JAZDUH010000083.1, read as the reverse complement.
ATAGAGACAGCAGTAGAGTACATGGGATAACTACGGGAAACCAAGTCTGTGAAGCCAAGGAAAGAGGATCAATACAAAATGTACTTTGTGCGGACTGAGAGCTGAGAAACTGTGCAGCCAATTAAATAGAAAGATCAGCTGAAAAGAAAGAGAGGAGAGAGAAGGGGTAGCAGTAATAGAGAGATACTGATGATAGACTTCTGGCTTATTTCACTCCATTCAATGCACTGATCTGGACACACCCGGCCTCCTGCTGTTGTTGCTGTGTGCAGTGTGTGCATTGAACAAAACACTCTGATCGGCATAAAGTTTTATTCATTTATGTAGAGGGAACACAAACTCAATGACTTTTCAAAGCTCTTCTCTCTAATTCATTCACTTTCTGCAAGACTCCGACATCCACAAGCAACTTAGATTTTCTTTTAGCCTTTACTAACTTAAAATGGCATAATGTTACCTTGATTTTCTCACACCCTCAAACTCATATTTTTATCATACACTCCAGCACATCTCCATACACACACAGGATCTACCGCCGCGTGCCATCACGTCATCCACATTTCCTGAAGCTACAGCTCGGCTCAAAGCCCTCCGCCACTTTCATCATGAGTATCTTGCGAAATTACTAACTTTTCCCTCTTCAACTTTGGCTCCTTTCGGCAGATGCATTCATTTTTCAGAGCCAGGCATGAATATTTCAGAGCTGAGTGACAGATCCAGTGAAGAATGAAAAGAGGGAGGGAGTAGGTGGGGATAAGAGGAGTGAGGGGGTGGGGGCAGGTTCGGAGGGATGTCCAGGGAGGTATGGGTAATCACATTTGGTTTTGCAGATCTCATAAATGACTTAAGCCTTGCAGATTTCAATCAGACTAACATAGCCATCGTAATCTTCATCGATTTCCTACCATGATTGGTCTCTCTGAATTTTCTCTCGCAGTCTTATCAGTTTGGTTTCTCACTATGACGAAACTTTAATAGCGGCTCGGCCCCTGTGGGTATGCATAGGCCTTAATCAGGATTAGCAAAGTTTGCACCATCAAGGATCTTTGATGCCACAGCTCCCATATTATCAGCAAACTAGGATCGGTATTTCAAACTTTCGGTGAGAAGAGAAAGCATGCAAATTGGACTTAATTCCATCAGTGTAGTCAACAGACTGATCTGAATATCCAACAGTAACTTCTCTGTCTAAATGCAAATCATATACTGTGTTCCTCAAGTAAATACATGCAGATAGGGTTCAAACAAGTATGACCAATCACCAAAAGATTTGGGAACAAAGCATGAAAAAAATCTATAAAGTGGAAGGAGACATGATGTCCTCATGTTTCTGTCTTCTGCCTTTGGACTTTAATTGATTTATTCTGCAGGAGATACTGCAGCTCTGGCAGGAAAAAGCATGTTCCCAAGGCAGGCAGGTGGGAAATCTGAGAAGTTGTAACCTATATCGTCAGGCTTTAACAAAAACAGCCAAGAAGATAAGAGTAATACCCCCTGCTTTTCTTGGAAATGGAGGTCTGATTTACAAACACACAACTGATATAAAATCCATTTCCCTGGAAATAGAGGAAATAATCTCTCCCCTTTAATGCTGCTACCAAGGAAGCTGTGTCTGCAGGGAAGGCAAATAAAAGAGTTATTTGGCTGTTTTGGTGCATGTGTGGATGAGCATGTGGATGTGATGGTGAGAGACTTCTTTCAGATCTTGACTTCAGAAATACCTTGAATAGAAAAATGCTGCAAGACTGCTGTGTCAAGTCACAAACTAACTTTTCAACCTTTACACGGACATGAAGAATGCCTGCAGGACACGAAGGCTCCTGCAGCCATTGTTCAGTATTACAATGGGGATAATTACTGTGATAAACAGGTTTTAAGTTGTACATTTTTGTGCAAGTTTTAGCTCAAAAGTTTGTTGAACTTTCTTTGAAACTGAGCCAAAACTGTGCTTGCTTTTTAAACTGTTTCCACATACTACATCTGCGCATGCACTCGGCGGCAAAATACCTCTAGTGTCTCTAATCAGTCCATTTCCACAGTCTGCACCCCTGTCCATCCCCAGCATCTACCATCAGCATCCTGCCACACTGAATTGTTTGAAATACACAGCAAGCCTATTTTCAAATCGAGCCTCTTCAGTCTCGTGTCAATCACCACGAAGCAGATCAACCCAAAACAGGAAAACATTCACTCAGAGCTTCCGGGATATCATATTATATCATATCATATCATGTCATGTCGTCTCATCTCATCTCATCTCATAGGAATTAAAGAGATTTTACTAGAACTGATCACGGTTAATGAGCAGATCTATATTCTGTCATGTCTCTGCATCTGATTAGTGAAAGGGATAGTTCAGTTTTTTTGAAGTGGGGTTGTATTTGCTCCATATAGTCACTTAATACTGTGCATTAGATGCAGTAGAAAGTTCTCTCCTCTCCCTCAGTAAGCCACAGTCTGTTACGCAGAACTAGCTGCAAACAGGAATGTATTGTACCAGAAAAAAAGGGTATTTTCTCTGCCTACAAGAACACCCATCAAAAAAAATTACTACAGTTGAAGAGTATGTTACAACTGCATATTAACTTCTCGAAAATATAAAGTTTAACTGGACCTAACCGAGTCACATAATGAATGCCTCTGCGCAGGGCTGCTGCTAGCTGAGCAATGCTAACACACAACAGTAATGGTTGTGTATGTGTGTGTGAGAAAGAAACACACACACGTTGTCTGCAATGTTATGGTAAACAGCCTCCTCTACTTTGTTTATTTGTCTCTGACAGATCATTATTACTTACTTTCAGGATATCTGCAAAACTCTGGGATTTAGAGACGGCAAAAGAGTCACCAGTGTCATCTGACTCAAGACACATCCTGATTTTGGCAGCAGGAGCACACGGGGAAAGGCCTGTTTGATCTTCATCTGCAGCAGCTCATCTCTTTTGGGCTCCGGATCATACAGACCCCCAAGGTTCATACAGGTATCCTCTTGGCACCAAAGTAAATGGAACTTGTATACTTGCTGTATAGTCACTCATTTTTAATTCCCTACACTGTCTCTTTCTCACACCGCTTAGACTCAGAACACAAGAATTACAATACTTGATAAAAGTTACACGAGGCTACAACCGGTGTCTTGAGCTGCTAGGTTGTTATGTTTACATCAGCTAAGAGGAATGCTGAATAAACTTTATATTTTCGAAAAGTTAATGCACTTGCATATGTAGTGTAATCTTAAACTGTGGTATTATTTTTTGATGGGAGTTGTTATAGGCAGAGAACATACTTTGTTCCTGGAATGATACTTTCCTTTTTTTGTGGCTAGTTCAGCACAACATACTTTTGCAGACTGTGAGACACAGAGGGAGAGGAGAGAACTTTCTACTGCATCTAATGTACTTCATGGCCATGTGGAGCAAATACGACCCCACTTCAAAAATACTGAACTATCCCTTTAAGATAGCCATTTTGTTCCCGTGTTTCATGCTTTGTTGTGTTCCCTGTTTTATTTTGAAATCACTAAGTCTTGTCTCTGTCCATTAGTTTTCCTCCTACCTGAGCTATGTCTGTTCACTCCTAGTCACCTCTTGTATTTAACCTCATGTCTCCTTGTCACATTGTTGCACATTCTTGTCCTTACATCCAGCATTCATAGTCTTCTTCATGTCATGTATGATCATAGTCTGTTTTTTCTGACCTTGCCTTTTTGCCTTGTTTTGGGTCCTGTCACCTTTCTTCTGCCTGCCTCTCTGCGTTTAGACCTTGCATATTTTTTTTACTCAGATTTAGCCTTACATTTTTGATCCACCTTTCTTTGACAGCTTACTCATGGACCAAATCCCTTCCTGTTTTTTATTTAAATAAAGCCTTTGTCTTTTACAACTATGACCTGAGTCGTGTATTTGTGTCCAGCTTTTCTGTGCCATGAATCATGACAGTTTTGTCCCTTGTCTATGATTTAAAAGTTAGGATAATAAAACATAAATGCCAAACATTTGGCTCATTAATAAACCATAAATTTATACTATTAATAGCTTTTTGATTCCTTAATGTACTCACCCATTGTAGAAGCGGAGAAGACAGAGAAATCAAAGTAAAAAGTATCAGTTGAAAGTCATTTTCAAAGGCAAGCTAGCTGTAAAATCAGTCGTTAAAGCCCCAGTCACACATTCCCGTTTCTCATGGCGATTGTGCACGATTGTCATAATCCTGATAAAGCGTGCTTTGGTCGTGGTGCATGCGCTACTTGGTCTGAATCAGCCTTGTATAGTCGTGGATGAACGGTGGGGAACGTGGAAGCTCCACGACAGTTCTGAACTGTTCAAAAACAGTATAGCAGGCTGGAAGCCTAATGCAGTCCTAAGGCGAGCGGTATTAGCGTGGCATGTACGAAGCTCAGTCGAGCTGATTGTGACCCAATCGTGGCTCAATCCTGAAAGCTTTATGAGGACGACTGACAAGGATGTATCCGTATGAGCCCCGACTGTGTCCCGTTAAAGACGGTGCAAGCGACGGGGCTCAGTCGAGGCTTATGTGACGGGAACTGAGCTCGAGCGGAGCTGACGTCCTGTCAGCGGGATGGAATCTTCCTCATATCACTGTATTAACCTAACTGGAGCGGGACAAACGCCCCCTGAAGCGCTGTAGCTGCGCCACTGACGGTGTATTTACGGAGTGTCTCCAGGGGTGAGACAGTAATTTAATCCCGTATCATAGCGATCACACCAGCCTCCTCAATCGTGCACAGTCGCTATGAGAAACGGGAATGTGTGACTTAGGCATTACATTGCTCCCCCATATACACATACCTGTCGTGCACAGTCACGATTCTTTTGCCATTATGTTTCTTGCTAAGATGCAGAATGTATGGAAAGTGGGGATGAGAGTTAGCCTTTGAATTCAAAAGTACACTGAAGTCCCCCTCATGAACAAAGTCAGATTTACAAAATCCTGTTGATTACTGTGTTTAAATGCATCACATCCCTTACTAAATAACAGATAATGGCCTCTGTCTTTTCACTGTTTTGTTTGGTGTATATATCCTTCCGAATAAGTGGTCATACTCTAACCTTGTACAGCAGCTGGATGTACTTGATTTAATGTCTGTAATCAGACAGATTTATCTGGCCAAGCTCCAATCTACAACAACTGTGAGCAGCATGGCCTAATCAGTGTCCTTTAGTGCATGAAGAGGAGGGAGCTACAAGCAAGATCATGTAGAGCCTTGTGCTCTTTAATAGATGGCATAATTCTGATGATAGATCATGGTTAAAAAAAATTAAATGTTTAAAAGGTAAAACAAAACCATCCAGGGTGTAAGTTCTCTGAAAGCATTGCTATCGTATGTCTATCTCCATTTGAAAGCCTGATTTGCAGTCAGTTCACCTAAGTCTTAAACATTTCCCCTTCTCTCTGCTTTAAGAAGTGCAGAAAGACAAAGAATATACGCATAGCACAACTGCTTTAAACGGTAGAGCAAAAAGACTCGTATGTAGGGACAGATGGAGCTGATTCACAGAAGCACGATTTTAGAAAATACATTAACACTGCATAATCAGTGGTATTGAATGGTGCTATTTACACTTAAACTGGCACAGAAGAAGGTATGTGCTTCAAGGCCAAGCTATAGCCTGTTATCTGACCTCATAGAGCAGTGGGTCTCACAGTGGGGTATTTCACTAAAATGAAAATATCATAGATGGCTCTATTTTCATATACCAGGTGTAGGCGTCACGCCAACAGGGTGAGTTCAGAGCAATTTGCAAGTTTCCTGCACGGCGCACTGTGGCGCAGTGGGAAGCACACACGCCCCATGGTGTGCTGGAAAGACCCAGTGGCAGAGACGGTCGGAGCCGCTGTCACTTCAGAGGCCATGATGCACACCTAGGGTGGACCACCTTGCAGGGCAGATGAAATCTGTTCCTGTGTCATGAATAGTACAAAATTGAGTGACAGTTACATTTAAACACAGCAGTAGGCTAATCCCATCATCATGCTTGTGATCCACCTGCATTCCTGGTCTGTCATCGCCAAATATCAGAGCTTTTGGTGATATTTCCTCTCCCAGTATCTCCGTCTCATCCTCCTTGCGATAATGTACTCCATCTTTTAGATCACATTAAGAATAAAGATTGAAACAGAGAAATATGGGTCATCACAGGTAAAGCCTTAAGACACTAAGTAACTTACATTTATGCAGCAACCCTCTCTGTTGATTTTTTTTTTCTTTTGAATTTCGTGAGATGAGAGAAGCCGGATATATACTCCGTATCAGATGAAGAGGCTGTTTGTGGTTGGCTTGTGAGATATGCATCACACTTCCAGCTGTCGTCAGGTTAAGTTTCCATTATGATAAACGTCTTTGATTCAGCATCAGATGTGACAGGACAATTAATACAGAACCAAATGTATATATCTGTTTAGAGGGTTACATTAAATAGTCGTTGCTGTTATTGTTTATTGCATGGAAATGTGCCTGACCCTCTGGAAACCTGCCTCAGGGATTTTGGTGACGTGTGTGCACTGTGCACCTGTCAGCCAAATTAAAACTGCAGAGGGCATGCTTCGCCTACACTGAGAATAGACCAGGTTGGAGCGGGTGAGCTTTCAGCACACCTATCGAGCAGTTTTTTGGCACAAAATTGTCCCTGCGCCAACCTGAATCTGTAAGCACCTCCCCCCGCTGCGCCACCTCACCCATCTCTGTGCAGCCTGTCTACCAAATTGGCTGCACATGGCAGTGTGCAGGACAAAATTACTACTACGAAGGGTGCGCCAGGCTCTGCCACCATGCACTTCACCAAGAAATTAGGGCCGTAAACTTCAACCCTTTCCACAACACCAATGGGACTCTGCTGAGCTCTGCTTCCCCTTATAGACTTCCATGATGGGGGTCCCCAGTCCTTGGTATTTGCACTCAGTAATATATATATATATATATATATATATATATATATATATATATATATATATATATGACAAATATTATAGAAGCAACAGAACATGATGTTTGTTCTGATATATATATATATATAGTCTCCTCAAGGCATCAGTATATTTACATATTGTATATATATATACTATATCTTGCATCTCAGTACTATATATATATATATATATATATATATATATATATATATATATATATATATAGATCTCATTACTTTTAGTGAGACAGAGAAATTATTTCAAGAGGAAGCCTCACCCAAAGACCATCTTTTGAAACTTTCTTCAGAGAAATGTACGCAGAACCTCAGGTCATGAATGTGTGGGTGCTCATGGAGCGTTGTAAACACATTTCCACCAAATGATGCAGATTCCATTCCTAGCTTTGGCCTATAGGACTTGAATCTGCTCCAAAGTAAAGACTGCACTAGGAAACTAAACTTAGCTGTCACACAGTATCAAGACAAGGCCAGATGAACTGTGCTCAAATTGACTGGTCAGATATTTGTTTGATGTTTTTTTTTGTCATTTATTATACTTCTGAAAATGACCTTTCGATAGCAGTTTTGAGAACAGGCTGTTTACAAAGATGAAAGATGTGACCGTTTTTTTAAGATTGAATTTCAAATTTTGATAACTTTATCAATTGGCAAGCTCTGCCTTTCGATCCATACAGAAAGGCCATGGGTTAAACAGTGAAATCAACAAACAGCATATTTGTTAACATCTCACATTGTTTCTGACAGTAGGGTTTGAGAGGTCAAATTTAAGTGCATTTTGTTTCTTTTGTCTGATAGAGTTCTTCTATGCACAGAAAAAAACAGTCCACAACACTGGGGCCCCCTTCACCTCCTGTGATCTGCATCAGTAGCTATCAAAAACTGCTAACCCCCCTTTGATTAAGACCCACCTCTGTGACACCCCATTGTTTCAGCAGCATTTAAAACTCATTGGGCCAGGTCAACAAAGAATGGATTGCTCCTGCTAATAGTGCAGCTGTTTGCGCCGAATTAGCGAACGCAAGCTGTCCTGTTTTAGTGCTTTATCCTCAAAAAGAATTAGCTCTAATCATATGCCGGTGCTAACACGCCCACACAGTTTGACATCTGAGCGCACTTTGTGCCTCTGATTGCAAAATAAATGCAGAAAATACAACTCAAATGATCAAAAAGTGGTCACGGTCATAGGGTTTTTTAACAGACTGTATTTAAACAAATTATTGATGTTTATTTAACAATGGTGGAATGGTCGCAGAGACTAACACAGTAGGCTATATACTGGCATCCTTGATGTCTTCTAGTAGCCCAACGATCATGCGGCCTGGCAAGTGCTATCTATAACTGATTTCATTGTCACTTAATCAAAAACTGACACTCTCCTCCTTTATATAGGCTATGCTCTACAGTTAGCACCAACTCAGTGCAATTTGCAATCATTTTGAGCGAGAGAGGGAGTCAGAGAGAGAAATTGGACTTTACACATAGGTCTCACTGACGTTAAATAGCACTGCTTAACTGCCTGTGGCAATTAGTGCTAGTCTTTGTGGATTAGGTGGTATTTGCAACGAGGCTTATTTGCATAAAAAGGAGGAAAATTTGTGATGAATTTATGAATACACACTAATGTACATGCATTCAATTTAAATTTTTTTTTGTCATTTGCACAGGTTTAGCGGTCGCAAAAGCAGTGCAGTCCTCTTGCGGACCTGGCCCATTGACTTTTGGTTCTGAGCCCAGCACGAGGCAAAAGCTGTATGAAGAGTCATTGAGAATGGTACTTAACTGACCAACCACCACAGAACTGACCAGTCGGACAATCAGAACACACTGGACCCTATCAGGAAAAGAGCCTTAAAGTGACAAGAACTCTAACAATCTCTCACGGAGAACACAGAAGTGGATCATGGGCTGCGTGTGAAAACTGACATTACTTGATGTGAACATATTCTATAGACATCAAATGTATAAACCTGCATTAATGCTTTTAAGATTTTTTTTGATGCCTCTGAAACAGATAAAACACGCTATTTAAAAAACTTTGCTGACAAATGATGCTCCTAAGGCCCTACACACACTAAAAGGAGGAAGGAGGAACACTAAAAGAGAGAATATCATCTTTCCACCATTATCATTTTACTTTTCACAAGTAGGAGTGCTGAACACAAAATCAGTAATGTTGTCAATTGTACCAAATGAATTTTGTCATTTTATTGATATGTGAATGTAGTGTATGTTGGCTCCTGTCAGGATTGCCCCTTGTCACCAATTCTGTTTGTAAATTGCATGGACACGATCTCAAGGTGCAGCCACGGGGAGGAAGATGTTCAGTTTGGAGACCTGAGAATTCCATCTCTGTTTGTTGCAGATGATGTAGTTCTGTTGGCTTCTGCAGCAGGCATTATGGCATTTTGAAGCCGAGTACCAAGCGGCTGGGAAGAGGGTCAGCACCTCCAAGTCTATGGCTATAGAAAAAGGTAGATTGCTCCCTCCAGGTGAATGTGTCCTTGCCCCAAGTGAAGGCAGTCAAGTATCTCTGGGTCTTGTTAACTGAGTGAGGGGTAAAATAGACTGAGAGATGGACAAGGAGATTGATGCAGCATCTGCAGTGCAGCCGACACGAGATCAAATATACAAGTGGTAGCAAGGAGGTTCCTTAGTTGAGTGGCTGGGCTCAGCCTTATAGACAGGGTGAGGAGCTCAGACATCTGAAGGTGTCTCAAAGTAGAGCTGCTGCTCTTTTGCATTGTAGGAGTCAGTTGAGGTGGTTCAAGCATGTTATTAGGATGCCTCATGGTCCCCATCCAGTGAAGGTTTCTGGGCATGGCCAACTGGGAGGAGATCCCTGGGGCAGACCCAGAACTTGTTTAAGGGATTCTATATCCAATCTGGCCTTGGAACACCTTGGAATCCCTCAGAAAGAGGGATTCCAAGGTGAGAATGTGGTAGAGGAGAGGGAGGTTTAGACTGACCTGCTTGGTCTGCTGCCCCTGGCCCAGATAAGCAAAGGATGGATGGATGTTTCTAAGTTGTATGACTGTATTAGAAAGTTTCTTGCACTTTGAACTCTAAAGATTTTCACTTTAAACTCCAAACTATGGCCTGGCCAAGTGGAGCCCAGCAGCTACTTGAAACAGCCTGCAACATGCTTCCAAATATGGAGTTTTTGCTTGACTGATGAATAAAAAGAAATGGGTTGATAAAGCAGAATTGGGAATAACATTCATTTCCTTTACTATCTGCTCCATATGAGCTTCAACTTCTTTACAACTTCTTTACAGTGTTTGGCTGCTGTGTGGAGTTTGTCCCTGTTTTGTGTGTTTTTTCATTGTTTGTTTGTCTGAATGTTAAGATGGTATGACAGCATCTACCCTCTGCTGCTTGAAGTGCCGTTTTATCCGGACTCAGGGCCAATGTAGTGGTTACAAGGGCTGACCATTGCTGGTCTGCCTGGAGGTGGCACAGAGTTATGCTTTGACATAACAGAGCTTTGAAAAAAAACAGAACATACTTGAGCCCTTACAGCCACACTTTCGGCTCTATATATGAATGAAGAGATCAAGATTTGAAAACAAAGTGACATTGGACCCAAATGATAAAAAAGTAAATTAAGTTTATTGACTATTTTGCAAAAAAATGAAAGCACAATTCTTTTTCTGTAGTTAAATTTAATTGACAGAAATAACAGGAAAATATATTGGAATATATGTTTTTTTTCGCAGTATTCTTAAGCTCTAGGGCTTGACTGATAGAAGGCTAAGGCTAGATCTGAATTATACTCCAAATCGCAAATCACAACCTCTGCAACCTTTTGGCTCCAGGGATGAAGATGTTTTATTAACAATGGATGACTGGAATGGGCCTTTATATCCAAAACTTGAAATGCCTTTCACTTGAGTGCCAATTTGCAAACAGGACCAAATCAATAGAGATAGCATCAATGGCAGAGACAGAGCTGTTGAGGAATAGACAAGAATTAGCAGAGCTGTCTCCATGGTAACAGCTGAGTGGAGCTGGCAGTGTTTTCACCTACCAAGACCTGCCTTTGACATCGTGGCCTGTGTAGTTAACCCTTGATCTCTGCAGCACACACACAGAGGCACATTCAGATGTATCATCACACACACACACACACACACACACACACACACACACACGCACACACACACAGAAGAGCCTATGCTCACTCTCCATCCACGCACATTCACACTAGTGTGGCCAAGTAGCGCTGGAGCTGACTGTGAGCCATCATTAAGCCTCTGACATGTAGCATGCAGCACTCTAGTATCCCCCAAGGCCCTGACTGAGGTTAACCAGGCTTTTCACACTCTGCCTTTTGCTCAGTGTGGGGTGAAAGAAAACTCTGGTGGTTCAGGACCATGCACTTTGGTAAATATGCCCAAATTCAATGTGAAGACGGAGAAAAGTAGAAGATTTCCAGTTGAGATAAATAGGGGGATTGTCTTGTTAGCTTAAGTGCTATTGAATTTTACACTATAAAACCAGATGCTACACTTAGTCTGAAATCTTGCTGAGGATTTTCCCCACCTTAACATATTTGGAGGGTGTGGTGGAACAACATCAAGTGTGCACAGTCGGAGCGGTTTTGAAGCCTTGCCGTGGTGTCGGTGCACATCTTCTCAGGAAAGACTTTTATCCCTGAGCTGCAGAGGTGATGGGAGAAAGGTTACCTCCAGCCTTTTGTTCTAGCTGAGCTCACTGGCTAAAAGTGGCATGTAAATTCAAATGGGATTAGCATACATTAGCATGTGGTTAGGGGCTTGCCCAGGCCTCAATGCAAACTTTGGAGTGTAGAAGACAATGGGTCCAACTTTGAGAAGAAGCAAACAGGTCTGACAGGTGACAAATGCCAACACTGTGCTCTTCTAACCTGCTTTTAGTGCTTTACCTTTAGAATACTGAGCTGACGACACAACAGCCTTCACTTCTGCAGCTAATTCAATGAATAATTTTGGGCCTCAGTTGTTAACCAATTTGTAACAACTGTCACAGACTCAAAACAGATTGTGTGTTCATGGTGATCTGATTTGTTGTCTTCCAGTTGCTGCCATGTTCATGTGCTGACCAAAGAATGTGATGAGTGCCATGTTGGATTTACGTGTGTTAAGCCTGAAGACTTTATGGTCAGCTTTATCAAAAGGTAGAGATGAATTAGAGATTTACTGTAACAGTGAGGATTCGTGCAGATCTGTATTTACTGGCTTTGATCTAGTCAAATGAGTAATTGTGTGGTGCACCAAAATATTTTGGATACATTTATAAAAATGCCAATGAACAAATACACAAGAAGTGAAAATTTACATACTTTTTGTCACCTACAAATACTTTATTATGAATCAGTACAAGAACCAGGAGAAAGGACACAAGAGCAAGATACGCACACTGTCGTCAAAAGGTTAAAATGGTTTGAAGATGTGTCCAAACTATGGCCCAGGGGCCAAATACAGCCCCCTTCCCATTTTGAATTGGCCCATTTGAATGAATAAAGACATTTCCATCAAAGCAGAAAATCTTATCAGGATGAACCTTTCCTCACAGATTTGCAAGGTCTCATTTACAAAGTATATTGCAATATTCATCTTTAAGCACCAACATTTTTGCCGCTTACTCTTGTTTCTGACAGTGAAGACAAGCTATTTGTGTCTCCCATCTCTACTGCTCAGAGGGTCATTCTCAGCCTGACTGTGTGAATCCAGTGATAGCCTGGTGTTACAAGGGCCCCTTGACTGCCTCTTAAATCCTAATGCTACGGCCACACCGGACGCGAATTGGCGAATTTAAACGCGCGTGAAGCCTGTGACGCGCTGTGCTTAACGCCCGAAGCTGGACGCTGGACATTTTGACAAGCTGAGGGACAACGCGCGTCCTGGCGCAGGCGCAGTAGAGAGCCGGAGCCAATCGGACTCAGTGATGACCCGTGCAGGCAAATCCAGCTGGAAATGAATATTTACATTTACTTACCTTCAAAACCTGTCTTCTCAGCGACTTTCACCCAAGCCTGCTCCTTTTTGTCCCGGTCTCTGTAGAGTACACACGCCGAGTAGTGTAGCTCCGGATGATAGCAAACAGCGCCGATAAACCTCTCCTCCATCTTTGAGAGGGGGTTTGAGCAGGAGCAGGAGGCCAGGGCGTCACACGTCATTAAATCAAACCTGTCTCCTCAGCGACTTTCACCCAAGCCTGCTCCCTTTTGTTCCGGTCTCTGTAGAGTATAGCCTTCACACCGAATAGAATAACTCCGGATGATAGCAAACAGCGCAGATAAACCTCTCCTCCATCTTTGAGAGGGGTTTGACCGGGTGAAGGGGGCTGGAGCATCACACGTCATCAAATCAATGACGTTGGGGGGGGATGTCATCGCTAATTGGCTGCCGCGCCACAGCGTCACGCCAACTGGCGTCGAAAGTTCAATATTTTCAACTCGAGCGTTGAGGTGTTTGGGGCGTCAAAACGCCTCGACGCGCCAAACGCGTCCAATGCTCCAGACGCGCCGTGCCAAATGCGTCCAACGCGCCGCCCGGGGCGAATTTGCGTCAAGACGCGTGTTAGCATTGACTTTGTATGTAATTTCGACGCGCGTCCAGGCGAATTCGCGTCCGGTGTGGCCGTACCATAAAACTTACATTAAAAGTTAGGTGCAGCAAGTGGCTCAGTTGTCCATGTATTCCTCTTTATGTGGCCCTAAAGAGGTAAAATGTAGATGTAAAAAGTTTGGACACCCCTGGTTTAATAGTTTGACCAGGTAGTAGTTCGGTACACGGTTCACCAGTCTGTACAGACAAAAGTGTCCAAACAATGAGGCAGGAATCAAGGTCAGTAGCAAAGGTTAAAAAAACAAAAGTTGACAAAAAGAGTGCTTTAACGAAGCATGAGGAACTGGTAACAAGACAAGGAAAGACATGAGATTTAATACATGAGGGGATGAGGGGTAAAGAGACATAGCTGGGGAAGGCACAATTGGGGATCAGGTCAAAAAAACAGGAAGCAAAATCTATGGAAATGAACAAGAGTTTGGGATTTTCAAAATAAAACAGTAAACACAAGACAAAGCATGAAACATGAAAACAAACAAAAGGGGTAACTTAACTAACAAAGCATGATCATGACAGCTTTGTTAAAAAAAAAGACTTCCACATAAGATTTTATTCTGTGCTGGGGGTGAACAATATAACTTTTTAAAGTGCAACTGCAATGAGTGCATTTGCAGTATATCAGTTGTATGACTCAAAATATGTTGATCAGGAGCTCTTTCTTATCTTTGTTTCACCCTATTATGATTATTTATATGAAAATACTCATCCCTGTTGCTTTAATAATACCCAAACTTAGAGACATTATTATTCACTCTCAAACAGTCTTAATTGCTACTACTGTTGATACTAAGCAGAGCAACACTGTGAGCTCTTGGAAGTCAAAAAAATGAGACTGCTCATGGTGAAGTTACTCACCGAGGGTTAAAGTATATTGTCAGTAATATTATACAATGTACACAGAAAAATGAGAGGAGTAAATTTTGATGTGGACAAAATTTCAGCAAGTGTAGAGTTAATTATGCTCTGGGCGGAGTCAAATCCCTAAACATTTACTCTCAATTGGAAAAAAGTGGGTGTCAAAAACAAGTGTAAAATGATGCTTCAGTGAACCAAGTCTATAGGTGTCACTGCAGGATCTTTAACTCTGAGCTTTTCACTCTGAACTTGTGACACTTGTGGAGCAATCACCCTGCCCTACCCCCATTAAATGAACAAGTGTCAGATGCCTCAAAACCATGTAAAATATACTGCAGCACAATTGTTTTGTTTGGTTTTACTATATGTGCCATGGTATCTTCATCCCTGATATTTTTCCACACAAGCTTAGGGTAAATAATATCACTGTGAATCCTGCAAGGTGCTGCAATTTTGTCCAATCACCATGAATTTCCCGCAAATTTTGACCAATCACCTTGGCCCCCTTTTTCCCAACACCTCGAGGTGACATGCACGTCATGATGGCTGAGAAGATAAAGACATGTGCATTACAAAACACTCACATTTACCGACAAATATCATCGCCAAAGTTTGTGCAAGTCAGTTTCCAGATGTGTTACATGAAAGCGGAGGTAAACTGTTCTGCACTGCCTGTAATATTATAGTGAAACACAAAGAAATGTTGTCGCTCAACAGACACTTTTCAAAACATGCATGTGGAATGGCTGAAACTAGAAGAGGACTGACAAGTCACAATGACAGAGGCTGTTGCATCCAGAACAACGTCAGGAATTGAAAGGATTAAGGTATGTGCATTGTGCAGATATACTCTTTAACCCTTAGATGCATGACATACCAAAACCTAAACTCTTCCTTGAGTGGGGTCAAAAATAACCCAGATTCGAATTTATGCTGTGCACTCAAGATTTTTCATTTGTTTTGGTTACAGATATTTATAGTTTGATTAATGAAAAAAAATCATGTTTGACATGCTCATTTATCAATTTTGTTAACATTTATATCACAAAACAGCTTAAGAAAGGTAAAAATATCCCAAAATAATCCCAACATGAGAATGATTTCATGTTTACATATTGATTTCTGGCATTTTTTTGTACATCTTGTAATTTGTGCCAACTTTTAGAAGCAATTTTTATTTCTAAGATGTTGAAAAAGACAACATACCTTATTTTTATGTCTTTTGGGAAGTGATAAATAACTCTAGTTTAATGTTGACCTTTGGATGCTCACACTGTTCAGGCTTTTAGTAAATTCAACAGTATTTTACTGTTATATCATCAGTTCCTTCCTCTAAGTGGTATACAGTAAAATACTGTTGATCATAAGGATTGTGGGAGAGTATTAGGTCACTGCTGTAATTCATTTTCCAACCAATGGCAAGCCAGATTTCTTTTCAAAGTGATTTCTTCGAATTGTTTTCTTTTGGTGAAAAAGTAGAAATAGGGAAAAAAAAGCTGATCATTACATCCTAGTAGCCATGACACTCTAGATGAAAACATAAAAAATGATTTTTTGATTGTCTGACAAAATATTAATCAATGTAGCTGCATAAGTATATGAACAGACATACACATTCACACACACACACTTATAATATCATCAAGCTATTAATAATAGTATAATAGGCCACTTAATGGGTCAAATTTTATTGCAGGAGGCTATAAACAGTGGCAATTTTAGGCATGGGCGAAGCAGGTTGTTATAAATTTTGTATAGCATCCTTGGGTGTCATGAAAGCGCTTTAAAAATATTTATTATCCTTCCATCCATCTTCTCCCGCTTATCTGTAGTTGGGACGTGGGGACAGCAGCCTCAGCAGGGACTCCCAGACATCCCTCTCCCCAGCTACTTCGTGTAGCCCCACCCAAGGGATCCCGAGGCTTTTCCAGGCCAGCTGCGAGACATATCCTATTATTATTATTATTATTTTTTTTTTAATCTTTAATAACACACTATTAAAAAACTGCACTGCAAAGCAGGTGCTTGAAGATCACCCCTAGGGCCATGCACCCCTGAACCCCCCGTATTCGACAGTCCAACATCATACAAAATGAAATGATGTTGGGTTGCTTGGTTAGATTGTATAGCTAACTAGAAAAGCACTCGGAGAGCGCAGACCTCCGCCAGCACCACAGTCCTCTCCCATATTGTGATTTTTACCATAGATACTAGTCCTGCCTTTATTTCATGTAAAAATTTAGATTCCTTGACCATGAAAACATACCATTAGCAACTACATTCATCATGATATCTATTTTAGTTAAGTAGTTATTCACGAAAATAACATTTTTCATCATGGCGGATCCAGACAGTGATCCAGATCAACACCAAAATTGAATCACTTCTTCCTTTTCCCATGCTGAGGATTTCCTGAAAATTCCATCAAAATCCGTCCATTACTTTTTGAGTTATTTTGTTCACAGACAGACAGACAAACAGACTCTCTCGAAAACATAACCTCCCTGCAGAGGTAATAAACACCATCACACAAAGTTCATGGATGTGAAAAAAGTTTTGTGTAAAAATGATCATCAGGGTGGTGAGTCTGTTGTTATTAGATGTGTGGATTGACAGTAAATGTATACCTGACAGTCATAGTTGGTAGAAATCAAAGGTTTCTAGAGTTAACCTTTGAAATTCCATAGAAAATGCTTGGGGTTACTTTCGAACCCACGTATTGAAAAGTGTGGTAATACAAAAAATGAAATAACTTAAAAAGCATAACAATGAGATACAAATTCAAATGGCCTCATGTCAAAGGCATGGCAATATTAAGACAGCATAAGTGAAGGATAAATAACTAGTTGATTCCTGTCTATTGTGTGTACGCGAAAGTAATTGTGAGCACAAGTGAAGTAGGTTGTCAAAAGTACTGATATTGATATTCAAATGCTGTATCTGTATACAATACTAATGTGCCATGGTATCGATACTACCTCAGACAAGTGTATGCATATTTTTGCTCTTGTTAATTTTAGACTTTTTGATTATTTGTACTTAGTTAAACAGAAAAAAATCTGAGACAATCTTTAAATATAGAGTATATGATGCCTGTGTTCCTGTGACTTTAATAAAAGAAGCCTCAAGTCATTGCAACTTTCAATTCTTAGGAAAAGTTGTCACAAAATCAGGCATTTTAAGTAGCAACAATTAAAAAATAAGGCTACAAAATCCTGGAGGAGATTGCTAACATGCCAGCATTTTATTGCTAAACAGCTGATCCAAGCAAGCCCACCACTGCTGACAGACAGCTGATTGTCTCCAAGTTGCCATTTGCTAATCCACTCTGACTGCCTTGTTAAAGCTCCTCTCGTCCTACTCATTGCTCCTGCTGCAAGTTGCTTTACAACCCTCCTTTACCCGAGCTCATCCTTTATGCTGTTTTCTGATGACATTAATGTCATCTAACATTGATTCTTGCCCTGGGGGGGTGTTGCTGCTTCTCCCCCTGACTATTTGTGCATGCTTTTCTTTTGGGCTGCAATGAGGCCAGAAACGTATGCTGTTCCTTCCACTATCACCACGTGGAAAAGCAGGTACAGTCCTGTAAAATACTGCCAGATTAAAAATATGATAATAAATGCAAATAAAGCAAATTCAAATAACAGTTTTTGTGTCTTTTCTTGACAAAGTGGTCCTGACAGAGTTACGGGTGAAACTGTTTTCTTCTATTTGGACAAATGCTGATTTTCTTTGGTTGCAACAAACAGACTGCTTTGATGCAACATTTATTTTTGTAAGTGATTATGGTGAATTGTTTTCTACTTCTTCAACCTCTCTGAAAATGTTGGACGATGTGCATGATCTTGCTCTGCCTTTTACAGTATCTCTGGTCCATGCTCTGTACACATCATTGTGTCTTGTATGAAAGGTAGCTGGTCATATTGCTGGTCATACACAAACAGTCCCCTTGTTATGTTCTCTGACACTAAAGACTGTCAATGACTGGCCTTTGGTCTTATGGATTCATCGTGAATGTTGTTCACTCTGTCTTTGAGAAATAAAGCTTTGAGTGCTTTTGCTCCATCATCTTTGTTTGACTTGGATAATTATCTTAAAGATGCTATGAGGAGTTTCTAAGTAATTACAAAAAAAGTTTCACTTTTAGAAAGATGCCCAATCGACGGAGGATCAGGGCCACGTGGAAAACAAAAAAAAATTGAAGGTTTATTAATATATACCAATATTTTAAAAAATCATATAAAATACAGGAAAACTATGTATTTAAATTAAGAGCTGTAGTACAAGGCAGGGGGGATGTGTGATCATCAGGCTTAATTTGGTGTCACCACAGCCATAAACACTTAAATTATTACAGTTTTCATAGCCATAACCTATTAATGAATATGAGGAAGTTATTGAATTGTCTTTCACGCTATTCCTCCAATATGGTAATTTGCTGATGGTCCCTACGCTGCCTAGCCGTCAGGGGCAGCGTATTGAGACCAATTGAAGTCATCTGGCTCGCATGACGGCTCGTTTAGAGGAAAACAGGCTTGTAGCTCACAGTCTTCATTACAGTGATCAAAGAGAGGGGTTGGGTTTGGAATTACATTCTTTTGTTGATGAGTTACCCAAGTAGATGTTTCCTAGTTTGATCCAAAAGATGACTTCATTCTCATAATTTTTCGACATTATTCTTGTAATTTGTCTACTTTTTTCTCGTGAATTTATGAGATAATTCTGGTATCTTTTCGACTTTATTCTCGTAAATTTATACGATTATTCTCATAACTTTACGACTTTATTCTTGCAAATTTATAAGATTATTATCTTAACTTTACGACTTTATTCCCGTAATTTATGAGATTATTCTCGTAACTTTACGACTTTATTCTTGTAACCTTCCTTTTTTTTTTAGTTTTCAATGTGGCCCTAATCCTCCATCGTACGATCGAAATACACACTTAATGATGAGATGTATAGCATCAAAATAGGGTATCTATAAATGCTATTCCTGAGCTTTGCGGTTGGGTCGGACAGGGCTGGACTGGCCTGGATACTCAACTTCGGGAACAAGACAATTAAAACTAGAGCAAATTTATATTATTCTGACGCATCTTTGAGCACCGGGCTGTAAGAAGCGATATATAGTCGGCTACAAAACTATGATACTAAGTTTTCCAAAAATTGCTTGTTGTCACACATCAAAAACTACCGCTATGTAACTAGAAAGAGATACATTACCTTGTCGCTTTGCACCCTGTAAGTTGTTGAAAAAAGAAGTTGTACATATTAAATTAAGAAAGGTTGATGTATGACACTGTTCCCAAATAACTTCAACATTGTTGTCAACGCAAAGTTATGCAAAGAATTACAGCTGATCTTCTTTATAATAAAACAAACTGCACATCTTGCAAAACCTTTGAACTGTGTAAAAAAAAACCTTGATCTCCCATCTTTCTTTCTCAGGGTAAAACATCAGTGAAAGATTTTAATAGCCACCCCCTGCCCCCTTCCCCTTAACCATCCCTCACATATTTAGACGCGCTGTCAGAGAAAATTTCAGTCAAAGTCCATCTTCCCGTCAACACTATTAGGTGTTAGAAGTCTGATGACCCATTAAAAATGTCTCACCACAGCAGTAAAAGCTGGGCTTGACTTTGCTGTATGTACAGGGCCTTGAAGTGATATCGGGTGAGAGAGATTTTGAGCTTAAGGTAAAACCAGCTGCAGCTTTTGGGCTAATCCGAGGGGAATTCAGCTAGAGCTCAATTTAGCTGTGAAAATAAATAAATAAATACATAACTGTCAAGCAACTTAATGCATCCGACTGCCAGCATTTCCTAGGATGATAGTATCAGGTGAAATCCAGATGATCATTTTTTTCTGACTTATATGAAGAGGGGGTCAGAAAGATAGAACACCATAAAAAGAAAGGTTGTCTGCATTTCATTTTTGATGTTTTGATTTTATAGTCGTGTGTAAGAATGATGCAATGTTTAATGTTTATTTTTGAATACAGTTGTAAATAGAATTCTAAAGCTTGAGATGACTAGAACGACCACATATCTGTTTTATGTCCTTGTAAAACATGATTGAAAGCACTGTCAGTAAATGAAGGATGGAGTGCTTTAGATGCTGATCTAGTTAGTAGAAGTCGTATTTCTTTGATTATGTAAGCGCATGTGTTAAAGTAACAATTTGAGGCCAACACGACCCTCACCTTGTACCTTCAAACTGTATTCACCTCAAAGGTTGTGTAATATGCTCCTTCTAATCAAGTTTGCACTGGTCCAAGTAACAAAGAATTTATTTTTGAAGCATCTTGTTCAAAAATGGACTCAGTTATGTGAAGAAGATGAACAGTAGCACAGCTCTTTGCAAAGAAGTGGAAATGACTTGGAAATGGAGAGAGGAGGTTTGTGTCTGATGGTGACGACATGCTAATGTAATGAAACAATTAAGTTTGTTTGTAGGAGTTAACCATTTTGTTTACCCAAAAAACAAAAGCAAAAGAAAAAACAAAATTATGTTCCTTAAACAACCATTTAATTGCTCTGGCATTACACTGGGTACAGATGTTTGATTTTTAACTTGTATCATATAAGTCCAAATGAATTGTCTCCTAATAATACTTTCCAGATATTTCCAATAGTTCTTTTCCACAGTGTTCCTTCTGCAGCACAAAGCAGTGCTGATTACCAGATCACAAATGTACCCTTCAAAAAAGAAATCAACAAAAATCAATCAATCAAGGCTTTGTTGTATTGCAAAAACATGTTGTTACAACTATATTGGGCCTTAATCATTTTAAGTAACATGACAGTGTTAGAAAATGATCCAATGTGGCTGCAAGGAAAGTTCTATTCTTTCTCAGGATGTTTTCCAACGTTCCTCTTTTAAGTGTCTGCATAAGACTCTATCAAACAAACTGCTGCATGAATAAAAGAAAGCTTCTGTTAAATGCATATTCTTTCAGTCTGCTTATTGTACCCTATGCAATAACTGCCACTGTTATATTATTGTAAAGACCATTAGCACTGTTCCACCTACAGTGGAAGTACTCAGCCTGTGGTTAGCAAACAGCATATACCACCAAGATATAATCCTAATAAAAGAGTGTATCTGTGGGCCCACATACAAACAATGCAGCTTTCATGCAATGCGCATCCATCATTGACATATGCAATACAACTGAGTGATGGTCCATCCACCCAGAGACACTGGGGTGTTAAATCTGGAGCTTTTCCCACCAAGACAGCGTGTTCCCTGGGCAAGATGACGGGAATGTTGTGTTCAGACTTTGGACATTTCACAGAGCATTTACGCATACGTGCTGCAAATAAACCACTGCTCACACTAATCCACCAGGACACATTTTGGGTGTCACATTTGGGAAAGTGCAGGATTGTGGCACAGTTTCACATACACAGAAAGGCAAACACACACAATCTGCAGCAAATCCCTGCTGGCTCTTTGTGCTCCCTTCTCACCTTTGCTGGATTTCTGACACTACGGCTGCGTTTACACGGCGCTGAAAACGGTCAAATCCAATAAGTTTTCATTTGGTTTTGGCCTTGCGTTTAGATGAAAACGCGTTGCATTTTGTCTGAAAACGAAAACTTCTGAAAACGGGCTTCACAGTGGAAGTTTTGAATATGCTCTCCATGCAGTTCCGTGTAAACCTGTATCAAAGCGTTTCAGGGTGAAACGCTGAGGTCACCGCATGCCCAGTACTCTTTCACATGAAGGCTGCGCGTGCATACCAGGAACAACAACAGCTCCGGTCATCTGCAGAGTGACCTGTGAGCGTCTTACCATGCTTGGTTTGTTATCTAGACAAAACTATCAAGACGGATTTGTTGTCCGAACATGATTTGTTGTTCAGAAAAGAAATTCCTGCGTCTCTGTGCATCTACTCACCAATGTTGTTACCTCCGCCAAGGAGGTTATGTTTTCGGGAGAGTTTGTTTGTCCGTCCGTCTGTCTGTCTGTGAACAAAATAACTCAAAAAGTAATGGATGGATTTTGATGAAATTTTCAGGAAATGTTCAGCATGGGAAAAGGAAGAACTGATTCAATTTTGGTGTTGATCTGGATCAGTGTCTGGCCGCCTTTGCAAAAAATGGGATTTCTGTGAATAACTACTGAACTAAAATAGATATCATTATGAATCCAGTTGCTAATGGTATGTTTTCATGGTCAAGGAATCTAAATATTTCGATGAAATAAAGATAGGACTAATATTTATGGTCAAAATCACAATATGGCTAAGGACTGTGGCGCTCGCGGAGGTCTGCACTCTCCAAGTGCTTTTCTAGTTTGTGAAAAGTTTTCTTCTTCATTTGTGTGTTGTAGCAGCACTGCCTCTCTGCAGACCTACACCGCCATCTACTAAACCAGCATGCATTCTACAGTGGATTAACAGCGACGTATGAACGCAGAAGAATTCTAAAACACATAGGACAAATCTTTGCATCCTCAAGTCAGGAGTGTTTTCTCTTAAAACTGCCATGATGAAAGATACCTGTGGGTATCAGAAGGAACATTAGATTAGAGATGCATGCTGTTATCTAAGCTATGTATAATGATCAGGCTTTCCATGCATCTGTTAGCATGTCAGCTGGGCATGACCACCAGAAGTGGGCAAGTGAAGATACAGAACAGCAGGTGGAACAACAATGAGAATTAAAAAACAGACAAATACACCAACTCTTAACATGTGTAACATGTGTTATAGATGTGGCACTGTGGCAACAACTGTAAAACTGCCAGCGAATTTGATAAGTCCATTATTACTTGAAGATGGCTATGTACTTTTGGGTCAAAGTGCAAGACTGCAACTGTAGCCTAGTGGGGTGGCAAAATTTCACATTATTTGACAAGTTTGGTCCACCTGACATAGGGCAGTGGGAAAGAAAAATAAACCAAATAAAAATAAAACTAAGTGAGAAAATCCCAAGTGAAACAAAACCGAAAACAACCTTAGTTGCCACCTTGTCAGTTTGAACTGTGTTCTGATCTGTTCAATTCCTATTATGTGAATAAAAGAATGTTGCTTTTCATTAGACACTAGTTGCTAAGAGGACTACCCAGACAGAGCCCCAACTACAAAAGCAGATCCAGAAAGGAGAAAATAGTAGATCAGAGTTGTCAAACACTCTCAAAGGATGCCTTGTCTATGGACAAAACAGTAGCACCTAACAGACCCCAAGCTGTAATATATTAGTGTGTTAACCTGATCAAACTATGACTGTCTTTATCCTAACATTTTGCCCCATAAAGCTGTTTTACAAATGAAGACATGACAATGTTTTCTGTGAAAAATTTAAAGGAAACAGGTTGTGTTCATTATCTTACTAACCTCATGTTACAGACATTGTCAATCAAGATTCTGTTTTTATGCAAATACACATTTTATCCTTAAAGGATAAAAATGGAGTTCATCTGTGGCATGAATGTGTCTTTGCACCTCTGTGTTGAAGGGGGCGAGGCACATCTTCTGAACAAGCAAAAGAAGAAAAAAAAAGCCTGTAAAGCAGATATATTATAAAAACAAATGTTACCATAATTAACGCCTGCCAATCATTTGAAAAATAGCCTCAAAGTAAATGTCAGCACCAAACCACAAGGCTGAGCAAGAACAAGAACACACACACATACACACACTCACACACATTTATAAAGGGAGTAAATCCTCTCAGTCTTGGTAATATTTAGCTGACAACTTTATCACAGCACAACCTCGGAGGATGTGCTTATACTGCTGGAGAGAAGCCAAGACTGCAAAACTCCCACAATGCCCTCTTATTAAAGGATGTAACTCAAAGGCCTTTTAGGAGCACTGGACATTCGTACACTGGATGGCAATAAAATGTAAACAAATACAAATGCAAACATTTAGAAAGATACTGGAAAAGTGAACATTGCAATACCTGATAGCTTATTAAACAAAGTGGTTTAGAAGATTGGATGAGTGACATAGTCTCATTATTGGTTCAATATGTTGTTTCTAATTTAAGCTCCATTACCTATGTTTACAAAGTACTGAGCGGCATTCCTCTGTTTTTGTCTCCAGTGGATTGAGGTACTAGTTAAATACCCCAAACCTCAAATGTAAATGTGCTTTGAGAACTTAAAAAAGTTCACAGAAATTTCCTCAGACACTTCTGCTATAAGGGTGCAAATATGTGTGTTAATATGTGCATATTATTTGTGAGCAGTCGTTATTCCCAGTCATCAACTCTGCGTCTGCAAGTCATCTGGCAGCCTTAGATAACTTACTCGTTATTGGGTCAGCCTTTTAGCACACTGCTCTCAGGCGAGGGATTTTGAAAGGTCTGTTGAAGCATCAAAATGATTTATTAAAACAAAACATCAGGCTCTGCTGAGTAGAAGAAAAGACAAGCCAAAGGTTTAACTTCAGACGACCCAATGTGGAAGACTAAAAGACCTCGTATTGTTTTGTAAGGTTTTAACTAATTAGCTTGATTGTTAGAATGGAATATGATTGTCAAAATTCTACATACATTCTATAAACTCCTCAAAATGAGTGTGGAAATGTTATTTTGGTCATTAAATTATCTCCTGTTACAATAATATCACATTTAGCATATTTTTAAATTCTACAAAAGCACGATACTTGCAAGTTGTACTTCATTGTAAAGGTTACTAATCAGACTTTCAAATGATATAAGATACAATGACAAATTACTTTTCCAAGCTATTGTAGATTTACATAGATATCTATTTGAAAGTCATGTGATGATTTATTTTTCACCAGAGAGTTCCAAAAAATGTAAATAAAAAACGACTTAAGACCGGCTTGTAGTGAAACAAATACATCAAAAATTGATGGCAAATATCAAAACACTTTCACAGTTGTACAATAAACATAGGCAGCAGTTCTGGATCAAAACTCCTCCAAAAATGTATGCCCAATTTCAACAGTGTTTGGGAGTTAGTAGGACGTTGGCATATGATTTGCTGCCTTGGAAAAAATCCCTTGTGTATAATTTCTTGGTTCCAAGAGTTCATTTGGTATTTGGTTTCCCAGAAGAGGATGCAAACTTCATTGATCTGAGTTTTTTCTGATCTCATTGGCTGTTGTTGGCATAATGTTCCTTGGACATGGGTAGTAGTGATAAACACCTTGCCTCAGGGTCCACCTCAGATGACATCTTCTTATGGGAGCTGGAAACCCCCAACCACCACCAATTCATGCTGCATGAAGAACAGCACTACAATATCCAGTTGAGCTGAGCAATGAAGTTGCAATTTAAACTGATTACTGCTTCCTACAATTATGAAAACTGCCTAGTCAATATTCAAAGATTGCATTTTTTGTCTTTTCATTCATTCATTTCATCATTATTTTTAGGTGCTGAATTATTGTCTGTTCTTGAGTGGTCAAAATGGCAATTCAAATTTTTTTGATCAATGATAGCACGTGGTGTATTGTATATTGTTATTATAATTTTGCAGTAACAGAGCTGCTTTACGATCAAGTCTGCTCCAGTGGAGCTCTTGAACAGGGAGAGTGACTCTTGCTTGAACAACATCAGCTCTCTCTCCAGAAGAGTGCTGGCTTAGGAACCAAAATTGAAACATCAAGTAGAAACTTAAACTCCCATAGCTCGAGTAGAGGACCCATGAATTTCTGTTCTTTTAATGTTCATGACTATGCAAATGCTCTGGGTACACTGCAATGTAGATGCCCACAGTGCTAACTAGAAGGAGCCCCTATAGCTCTGGAAGACCATAATTCTCTTCTGTCTAGATTAGATCAAGCACAAGTCGACATGTTGCCTTAATATACTGTATCAAAAGCAACTTTTGTCATGTTTATTTATTTATCTATCCATTTGACTAAGTTGTGTAATTTTATTAAATTTTCAGAAATCTGAGATCAGTTATAGGCTGCCTCAAATTATGGGTTGTTTGCAAATGACATTAGTTCTCAAAAAAAGATCTCCAGATGGGTGAAACAAAGTGATTACTGCATAAGGAGGTACTGGTAAAAGCCAAATATTGAGGTGTTTATGACAGTGCCAACCACATCATCTAAATCAAAATAGTTCTTTCATAGCTTTGCTTTCATAGTAAAGATGTGTGTGATCAAGTCTGCCTTAGTTAATCTTGCCTTTAGCCTAGCATTTTTGGATACCTTAGCCTCTCGTTTGCCTCACCGTGTATCAACAATTTGTTTTTTTCAGAATAAACCTTTTTTGCCTGTCGTGCACTTCATTTTCTGTGCAACAGTTCATGACAAATACACTGTGACACTGATTACCTTCATGTCAGACAACCTGCTAACCTGTTAACCTGTTGGGAAAAATCGCTCTTTTGCAAGGTGTTAATATCATACCATCTGTCTGTAAAGACCAGAGTTTAGTCGAGCTTTTCTCTATCCCTTACAGTTTCTTTCTGGCATCCTCCTCTTCCTGCCTCCCATTTGACTATTGCATGCAATCAGGTTCACAAGCCAAAAACAAGAAAACCCTGGCATTTGAAGCCCTGCAAGAAGTAGCCAAACCTGAGAAAGCTTTTTTGCAGAATTTGTGGACTCTGTGGACCTATGAAAAATAAATATTGCTGAACTATTATTATTGAGACTATTCTCTTTTGTCCTCAACTTAAAGCAGCACTACGGAAGATCTCCGCTTGACCGGATAGGGAACTCAACTACCCATGAGCTCAAGCGCGCGCATACTGTCGTAAGAATACAGATCTGCCTGTCGTGTGCATTTGTTTTGTAGGCGAATCACAGAATCCAGGACTTCGCTAAAAGTATTCCTCTGTCTTCAGCGGCTGTTTGCAGGATGGATAGCGGTGAGGTATTGTATTTATTTTTGACTAAATGAAGATGTTAAAAATTGCTAAGTTCAACTTGGTTTTATTACCGTGAAGTCGCCCCCGTCCTGATGAAGCGATAAAGTAAATAAAAGTAAAGACAACGGCGAGCTGGTGATATCACACACTTGAAATAGTTCTAAACCAAACTACATTCTGGTACGTTCTGGATTTGTTGTGCTGTACTTTTTTCCTGTCAAGTTTTTTGAGGAACTTCGTCATAAATTAGTCGCCAACATACCTGATAGTAGTCGGACATCCCTCCTCGTCTTTTATTTCACGCAGCAAGTGAACGCCAAACCGATGATTATTCCTGTCCGAGCATTCAGCTTGTTTTTCTCTCACTTTCTTTGTTTTGTATCCTCCAACAATACTTTTCTCTTCCTAATGTTGTTGCATCCGCCATGGTTAAAGTTCCGCAACTGGCTTTTGCCGAGACTTCCGTGTTGTAAACGAATCGGGAATCGGGGGAAGTGACGTATGCCGTAAAGCAGTCCAAACGTGTAGTTTTTTAGTGTGCAAGGGTTCCCACCATCCACCTCGAAGTTACATAGCGCCAGTGAAAGGGATACAGACCACTCCAGACCACAACAGAGGTTTCATTGAACTCATTGTAAAGTGGTGGACCATCACAGTGAATATCGAAGGATTATATTGTTTGAAAAGCAACATAGTGTTGGCTTAAGATCGGCTGACCTACCATTATTAGATTCTGCATTTAACTACATTTAAATATGACACTAAGGCGCATACCTGATTGTTACTTGTTTTAAATCCGTCCATCCATAATCAATACCTCTGTCCCTTTGGCTGGTTGGGGCTGGAACCTATTCCAGCTGTTGAAGGGCCAAAGGCAGGGTTCACCCTAAACTGGGCACTAGATGATCACTGTGTCACATAGAGAGATAGACAAACATTCACTCTCCTACTTATAACTTTGGACAAATAAGATTTATCCATCAACCCAGCATGCATTGTTTTTTGTCCATGGGATGAAACTGTAGTGTGAACCCATGCAAGTGAAGGAAGACCACACAAACTCAGCACAGAAAGACCTTGGCTTCTTGCGAGGCATGTGCGCTAATCTGCTGTGCCACTGTGCTCCCCCTTGTGTTATCTTTTAAAATCTCATATCATGAAAACTCAAGAATAGAAGTAAAACAAATGAAGTCAGTATTTTGAAATCAGGTGAAAAATAAAGCAGTTTTTGGGGTTCTACCTATACAACATAAAGACCTGTGTTTTTAGGGATAAAGGATTAAAGCCCAAAATATTAGACAGACATTGTTCAATTGTTTTTTTGATCAGTTGAAACAAATGTCAGGAAACACTTGAAAACCACTGAATAGAAAATCATTCCTCTGCATATGCCAAACATCTATTTTGTTGTTCTTGTACCTGATGATCCTCTTCTCCTCAGGCTCAGTGAAGTTCAAACAGCATGCCAACTCAGTCATGCCTCTGTTCAACAAACTGTCAAAACACATTATTTTTGTCTGCAAATACACTTTGTAGGGAAAGGATCACTTTATTGTTCTTTTTTTTTTTATAGCTTTTTGATACATTGTCAATTTCACTTAAAGAGAAAGACCAAATACTGGGTAATAACTGAAGCCTTGAAGATTGAACTCTGCAGTTTCGATAACCACTTTAAAAACAACTGAAGAGAGTTTGAAATTGCATCAATGCGGTTTCAATCTTGATGTTTATCCCACTGGGACTGCTGGAGAAGTAAATGATGAACTGAAGCTTCTGGTGCTTTATACAGTCATTCTGCACTCCCCCACTGTCAGGAATCAGGCCACGCACTACTGAGTCACAGCTCTGGGACACATATGAAGTACAGCGGAAGGTAAAATATGCATGGGCGTTCTCTGTGGCAGACAGACCACAGTCAACGGGAAGCATTTGAAGAGCATCTGGTCCTGAGGCTGACAGCAAAGAGAGGTGACAAAGCCTGCCCTCAACCCAGCTTTCTGTGGGAGAAATGACTTGATACTTTCAATGGTTATGCCAGTTTCTTTTCTTCCATCTGTTTTTTTTTCTGAGACAATAGCAGCACACACTGTACCCTTCCTCAAACAAGAGCTGGATTAGAGATCCTGCAATATCTATGTAAAATGTGATGGATATCCAGGATGCCAATTAGTTTCAGCCCAGCCTCAGTAATCAAATCATATAGAAGCAAATATTGCATAAGCATTGCTCTAAAAATAGAGAAGGAAAACATTGCATGCAGCTGCAGATCCATCAAAATTATTGGAAAAAAACAAACATATGTTTTTCTGTGGGTGTATCGATGAGTTATTAAAGACGCCAAGACAAAAACAGCAGTTCCTATTGTAACCCCTTAAGCCAAGGGTGTCCAAACTTTAGCCCAGGGGCCAAATGTGGCCCATGGTCCATTTTGAACTGGCCCCAAAACATATTAATGAATAAAGGTACTTAACTTACAGCAGCAATTACAATCAATCGTGCACATTTTCTGCTGTATTTGATTTAGCACAAGGTCTTATTTACAATTAACATTGCAATATTCATCCTCAAGCACCAACAGTCCATCCCTTATTTTGGCACATTCTTGCAGTTTAGTCTTGTTTTGTGTCTGACCGTGAGATTAAGCCATCAGTGTCTCCCATCTCCCATAAGACATCTTCACTTGGTGAACCCAGGGGTAGGCCAGTACTCCCAGAGCCCCTTGACTGGGAGCCACACCTCATTTCTAAATATACTAAAAGGACAGTTTTCCATGTTCTTTTTCTTTATATGGCCCTTGCTATAAAATGTTTGGACAACCCTGACTGATGCCTTCCTCTAAGAGTGAGCTAAAAGCCACATGTCATGCACTTTGCATTGTTTTTATCAAGCAGCGACCTCTGGGGCTGAAAAAGGAGGCCCATGTGGCCATGCCAAAAGCTGAAGTTCCTCAAGAGTCTTCTTGATGCTGGCTGCAGGACTGCTAGGTGTTTTACGATTGTGTGAAAACAGACACTTCATATGGCCAAATAAAAATCTTTTTAGACTGGTTTGATAACATATATAATACATTTAAGTGCTCTTTGTGTATGGGGGTTGAGTTTTTTTCACATCACCCTCATTTTTATTTCATTGAGGATTTCTGATTTTAGAAAAGACGTGACTGACAAAGCTACACATCCACGGGAGCAGCTTTTGGTTAGATGAGCTTTAAATCCTGTCACAACACGGCCTCTGTGAGTAGCTAAAGTCAGAGTTTGGTGGAAAGGATATGTGCAGTATGGCAGCATCCATTGGCGTGCATCAGCAATGTAACAGTGGCTTCTTTGATAACCAAATGGCTGATTGTGCATGACTTTGTCTTATTCGTATTACAGTCAATAGTTTTTATACAAATATATATATAAAATATGAAATGTATGACTCACTCGCAACTACAAATTGGTTCTCACTACTCACTTAATGAAAGGAGCGGTTAAAAAGAATCCACTCATTCATGAACAAGTTGATCTCTAGTGCAAACCACTGTGGAAGTAGGTTAACAAATAATATGCTCAGTTATTTAGGTTGGGTGTATGTTCAAAGACTGTTGGAGTTTCATTTCTGTCTATCTATCTAGATAGATAGATAGATAGATAGATAGATAGATAGATAGATAGATAGATAGATAGATAGATAGGATACAGGCAAAAATCCAATGTAATTCATCCCTGGAAATCCATCATAGCAAACTTAAGACATTGCATTCACAAAAATGTCTCAAACAGAAGTAAGGATAGACAACTTAATATTTTCTGACTCTGGCCATTGCTGGTGTGAAGTTATACCATCTTTAGCAGTATTATTTCTTTATCATCTAAATCTTGGTGAACAGCTTACAACCCCTTTAAAGATCCGAAAATGGAAGAAGGAACACAAAAGTTGATTAATAGAAGAGGTTTCAATCAAATTATTAATTAGTCCCTCTTCATGAAAAAAAGCAAAGGCCTACAATCTAGTATAACATTTTTCATTAGTATTTCGTCAACTTAGTCGCTCTCTCCCTCAGTTTATTAGTTTTATTACCAGACAGCAGATATGAGAAGTTTACTTAGATAAAGCACTAATATGACTCCACTAAAGGGTCAAATATCATGATGTGAAAAGCCTCTGAACGATCTACCCATAAAAACTACTACAGCTTCAGATTACACTGGGAACTTCTATATTTTATACAAAAATTGACCTTCTCTACAGTTTTTTCCTCCTTTCTGATCACATACTGTATATTCAATGCATAAATAGTGTTTCAGAATAACCTAGTCCAAAGGCGTAGGCTTGATTTTGATATTGGTGGGGATATAAAAGTTTTCCAGAATCCCCCCTCCAATCAGACCGATGGAAAGCCTGCTATAAACCTGGCCTAACATACTATCACCAACTGGTCAATTATTAACCACTCCTTTTTCAACAGAGATTAATATATTTGCAGTTAACTAGACATTTAAGAAAATAGAGCAATTTGATCTCCAGTCCACATCTAGACAAAATTATCCTCCCTTCTGTCTCATGATTGCAGGCAAGCAGCTGGAGTGTCTATGCCACAAAGTTTTTCTTTTTTTCACTTATTCTAGTGGGTAAACTCTGACATACTATGATGGATGTTTGTGCGCATAGGGCCTCCATGCATTGAAGACATTTTTGCCACATCTTTACCTGATTTATACATGTCCAGCTGTGAAAACAGCTCTGAGACCCAGTTATGGGCCTCCACCCACAGGTTGAGAACCACTGCACTCGTACATTATATTTGGTGCTTGATCCTTCAAAGACTGCTTTCATATCATGGAGAATAAGTGATCAGGAAACCTCAGGATTCATTTATCATTTAGATAACAGTGAGTGAGTGAAAACAGAGGCTCAGAGCTGGACTGATAAAGAACGTTGAGTTTTGATTTATCAAAAGGCTGACTTGTCGTTTTTGTCTTTGTGCTCATTTAAATAGCACACATGAGCTATCAAGACACCGTTTGAAATATAAAATCACACAGTTACTCACTGTGATTCCCTTACTGTCCCCTGCGTCTTTACGCTCACCTGCACACGGAAGAGAGCACGTCCAAAGAAGCTGAACGATACGGGAGACATTTAGATCAAATGTTCATGTACATTGGCTGCACTGCAAAAAGACATTACTAACAGACAACAATGGCAACAGCAACACTTTAAATGGAACATATCAGGCCTGTAGTCCACAGAGCGGTTTGTGGCTTCATCAGACAGCAGAGAATGCCTCCCCTCGCACAAAATGGGGCCTTACGCACAGCACAAGGGACCGCGCTTGGTCGTGTCATAATATTGGCAGGGACGTGTTCCAAGCGTCCCCATCCAATTCTACGCCCTTGACCTAGTCCTAAAGAGGGTGATGAAGTAAAAGATTAACTTACTACTTTACTCATGCTTGGTGTATTTCAATTCTTATGTGACCTATTAAAATACTGTGTGAGTAATATGTAGAGGAAAGTGAACAAAGAGTAATGTGTACACTGCATCAATTCTAAAAGATGTCTTGGAGATAACTGAGCGCTGCCTGTCTGAATGAGTAAATGCTGCAAGCTTCATTAACCACATCACAACTGACAGATGTGCATGTGTCTGTGCATCTGAGCGAGAATCCGTCTATATTGCTGCATGTGTGAGAACATTTAGGACGATACTTCCCATCTAAGTGTGTGTGAATGAACCCACTTAAAGGCTGCGGGTGAATTAG
Organism: Scarus forsteni; assembly: GCA_036419115.1. NCBI lineage: Eukaryota > Metazoa > Chordata > Actinopteri > Labriformes > Labridae > Scarus > Scarus forsteni. The sequence goes on along the minus strand of JAZDUH010000083.1, from coordinate 10,850,624 downwards.
CTTATGCTTTAGTAACTTCAGGGAGGTGAAGTATTAAATACTGAAGTGGAAAACTGTTCTGCTTGCATGAAATGATGTTGCAAGGTGAAGAAATCTGTCTTGTGCTACTTCAAAATCACGAACATATCTCCATATGTTTTGTGATTCAAAAAAAGAACCAAAGGAATATACATCCTGCTGATAAACTGTCTCTTCATTAATGTGACTGCTGTGTAAAGGATGTGTACAAATTAAATTTCCCATCTTTACAGTCTCAGTACATGATGTTCTCCATGAACTCTGCTGCTTTCACATCATACTGTGAACTCTCCTTATCAATCACACTTGGCTGCAGGCATGCTCGCCTAGAAGGAGATGCTGATAAAAGGCGATGAAAGATGAGGAAGTGATGAGAAGAATGTTCAGCTAAGAAAATTATCACTTCTTCACTTTGCTGTGAACGAAACTGTGTGATGACTTTTTTCTGGCCTCATATGTAGCACCTCTGTTTCGGTGACAACAGGACAGAGGAAGCAACAAACTGGTTATTTAATGCTTCTGTGAGGAAAACTCAATTTGTGACAGTTTTGTCACCTCTTGTGAACAAAGATTTACCTTTTTATGTCTACTCATCTTTACCTTATTATAGAAAGAGATAATCACATGTCATTTTCTTTTTTATGCATTTCAATATTAATCTTAGGAGTTTTTTAAAGTCCTTGCAAAACCCTTTTGATGTTTCAGTGTCGTTTGAAGAGGTTTGGGAACCGAAGAACATCGAACATTTATTAAGCTCTGAGTTTACAGAGCAATGTGCAATGCCTTTTGTAGAAAGTGCCCTTTTAATGCTCTCTTTTTACTTCCTGGGGTTTATGATGTAATAACTATACAGCCTCCACCTACATATGTATTTTCTGCTTGTCACTGGCAGACACCATGACTGTTTTGAGAGTGTGCTGTAGGGACTGTGACCCCCTCTTCCCCCTGCCATGAGAGATCCTTCAGGCAGCCAATCAGCACAGAGCTTATTACCATAGCATCCTTTAGCTTGTTCTCTAAGCGTTTCCAAATGGGAGGGAAAAATAGCTGCATGTAAATCTCTACAGCGACTCAATTTTTCATATTTTAAATTAAATTTGACAGAGGCCATAGACAAGAAAAACCACTAACCATGGTGTCCTTATTGATCAAAAACAAAATATATTTGAAATACTTGTTCCAAATGGGCAAACAAATATAAGTTTTATAATCTACTGAAAGTATAACTAAGACCCAAAACAACCATTTCAGGTATAAATTATATGCACATGTGGATTCACTAATTATTATAATAATTTAATATATTATATTATATTAAATCACATGTACATGTGGATACTGTTGAGGTTTGTCTATATTTGAATACAAAGTTTTAAAATGAAAACGTTAGTGTTAATAGTATGCACAGTGACTGCCCTCTACAACTGCTGCAACAGAATTCACAATTTACTTATCTCTGGAGGCAGATACATGTGGTACCAAATATTGGTGAGTGTAGCAACCCAGGTTTTCCACTGCCAGTAGCTTCAGTAATAGCCAAAATTTACAGGCAACTGCTGGCTTCCAATCAAGGACAATACTGTGTCCCCCTAGGATTGTGGGTAGAGAATGTTGTTCACCCAAATCACAAATAAGCAAGTTTTTTTTCTCCCTTAAACAGTGTGGAACATACTCACTTGTCTAATTTGCCCATTTAAACTCCATGTTGTGCATGAATGAACATAACATTCAATAAAAGCAGCAGACCAGAGTACATGGACAACAGCAGGCTTGACCAGTCAGAAAAACACACAGCAAAATCGGTGTTGTGAAGTTACCACTGTTCCAGAGTTACAGTGAACATTTTTACATTTCTATATGGATCTACACCACACAGAGTTGATTAAACTCTGTTTGAAGAGTTGCTTGATTAACACTTGTGTTATTGACCCCTTTTTACATATATAACAATTCAACATGATAATTGAACATTTTTAACACTTCAGTGTGAGTGATGATCAACAGTTTTATGTTGTGTTAGAAATGTACTCTCTCAGAGTGTCTTTTTTATGGTGTAAATAATGGTGCTATGATTACTGGAAAATTTAGCTCACATAATGATACAGTGTTTGGTTACAGCACATTTATTTTGAAACAAGATCATGTAAAATACTTTATCACTCATTCTCCCATGTATGGAAGATGAATGATTGTAAAGTCATTTCTATAAGAAAATTAGTTACCTGGTCAACAAATAGAACAATGACTTTATACATTTATTCCGCTATTCAGTCTGCACATAAGTGCTTGTCAAAAGAGAGTGGATCAACAGCACATCCTAACAATGCATGTGGATTGGTAGAAAGGAAAACTCAAAAAAACAAATGAATCTGTATCAACAAAAGGTATATTTACCATTATTTCCAAAATCCTCTGTAGTAAAATAAAGAGTGTTTAAACAAATGACAAAACAAATGATAGTTATGATAGCATTAGGGCGTAAGTGGCTTTGTCTGGTAGTTTGCTCTACCATTAATTGGAAGGTTGAGGGTTTAAGACAAGCTCTGGCTGTCACATGTCAATGTCACTTGTCTGGCTAATATAATACTGATAGACAACTTGCACAAAAACTAGTGAGTAAATGTGCATGAGAATGGGTGTGAATGGGAAGATGTCCTGTCCTATCCAGCCCTGTCCATGGATTTCAAGAGAAATTTTCAAAATGCAAGAGAAGGAGTTATTCAGACAAAACTGGGGTTTACTTCCTCCACACCCACCCAAAAGGGCAGTTTGTTTTAATGCTAAGTTTCTTTGTACATGATGCAAAGGAGAGGGAATAAATCCAGCTGTGCAGCAGGGTGTATCATTCTGTAGCCACAGTTTCCAGGCCCATAAGTATGTTGTATTTCAGAATAGCTACAGAAGATGCCTGAAAACTGTGAATCTTAGCATCCATTTGCAGGTTTCTTGAATTGTAAGACATTTGTAGATCTTTGTGGATCTGTTAACGTATGTAGAATTTTTTTTTTTTAAGTACTTGAGATTATATTTAATTAATTAATTATTATTATTATTATTATTTTACAACTTCACAGTTTTTTAAAACATTCGTAGATGTTTGCACAAACTGATGGACCTGTGCAGGAATTTTCGGATATTTGCAATTGTGGATCTGTGGCCACATTTTTAAATCTGCTAGAGTTATTGTATATCTTCCACATTTTTTTTTTATCATTTTGCATTTGTGGATCTGTGAACGCATTTGTGGATCTTGATGTGCATTTTTTTTTGTATCTGTTGGTCTGTGTTTGCAGTTGTGAATCCGTGTTCTCTGCATTAGTGCATTGTGATACCTATTTTTTATTTTTTATAAATAGAATCTGTGTATGCAATTGTGGCTCTGTATATGCATTTTTTGATGTATTAGTGGATCTGTGTTTGACTTTGTGGATAGTTTGGCTGCATAGCTGTGCCTTTAAAATAGATGGCAGCTGAAAACCTTAAACACTACACTGATTAAAATGAAAACACAAAGGAATAATCATATTAACTTTTGGTTATGCCATTGCCACTGCATAAAAGCCTGCCAATATTTGCTTGGGTAGACCACTACCTTGGTATTTACAAATAGTATGGTCACAATTTGAGATACCAGACTCCATTAGAGGAAAAGCGGAAGTTATTTTGCTGAGTCTACACCAAAAAAAAAAAAAAAAAAAAAAAAATCATGATATTACAGAGTGGACTGAAATGCATCTTGATGTTCTGTTGTCAGCTCATTAAGTTTCCACCTATCTCAGTATTAGATTTCTACCACAGGTAGAAACTTCATGGAAGAGCAACAGCAGATGAGTGGACACATTTTTTTGCAACCTATAGTTGCATCACGAAGTTTTGAGAGTAGGTGATCATAACAATGATAATAAGTATCAAGGCCAGCCGACCAATCATGTATTGGTAGTGAATTTTGACTCATAATGACAACTGTATAGTCATAAGTAAAAGGAAAAAAAAGCAGAATTGTAAAAATATAATAATGAACCAACACTCTTGTACTAATCGTTCACAAAAAATGGTAGAGTGCACAGATTTGACCACCCAGTGAAGCAAGAGAGGGGACAAGACAAGAATGACCTTTCTTATAACAAGAGAAATGGAAGACTTGGCAGAATGTGTGTGTGTGAGTGTGTAGTGTGTTTGTTTTGCTGGTGTGGCTTCTTACCATCAGTTAGTCGCCCGGTGCTGACAGAGCTTTGCAGCTGAGCCACCACAGAGCGATCAGGGACCTGCTTTGACATTTCCAACTTGATTCATTAATTTATCGCTGGCAGGCCGGGTGACGTGCATACATAAATGAGCTATTCGCCCTATATGCTGTGCAACTACTTGTAATGCAGAGTGGATGTCTTACAAACTCATTCACAAAAGCTGCAAATGAATGTAAACTTGTCTGGTCTGTACTGCCAAGTCTTTATGTCAGAGGATGAATGTAAAAATAAGAAGCCTCCTTCTTTTTTTGTCCATTCTCAAAGGGGATTACTTATGTTTAGACCCTGCTATTGAGTCGCTCAGACAATCTTTCATAATCTTAAATGAAAAATAAATCCTCCTGTTTTGAATGTGGTTGAGGCAAACGTTTGCACTTCCTGTGCTGGGGATATTCCTCAGGCTGCTGCATTGGTGCTAAATCCAGATTTTTCTCCCCTGGGGGCTTCTCTTTCTAAGCCTTTGGAGTGACGCTGGTGGGGCGTAGAGGGGGATTCCTGAGGATAAGTCTTAATACCGCTCTGTTTTATTGTGGGAGTTTGTATACAGTCTGGGATCCATGTCTGTCATTGACAAAAGGAAAGCTGCTTATTTGCAAGTTGATGATATAGTTAAGGCCCATTTTTGTCAATCTTTCATCTGTTTCAATGTCTACTGGAAATTACAGCCTCTTTAAACCACCAAGATGTCAAACGCTGGAAGCAACACATCCCGAAATTGCACATACATGCAGAAAGGACCCTTCCTTGTCTTCACGTGGACATTAATTGTAAATCCATCTGCTGGAGTACAAGACATGAAGACATAGACTGCCTAAAGCGAACTGGGAGTACATATGTTGCTGTTGTGCAAAGACTTTGTACCTCCAAAATCATTCATTTTAAAGATAGAAAAAAAAAATCATGTTTTCACGTTGTCCAAAAATACAGGACTTTTTGGAGCATACTGTCCAAGTCTGTTTTGGGTGAGATCCAATGCCCCTTGAGGGACTTAATTCCCCCTGAGGGAGGATGGGTGCAGTCAGCATTGTTTCTTGGGTAAAGGCTAATTGCTTCAGATTCTGCTGCTCCCTCCACTTGCTCTGTCGACCTCTGTCACAATTATTTTGGTAAAGTAGCTGCTCTTGGGGGGCCATTCATTTAGATTAATAAATAGAGAAGGGGATTATTATTGAAAATAACTGTAAAATTAATAATGCAGACGTAGGAACATGAGTGGAAGAGGCTTTGGGAATCTTCCGTCAGCACTGCTCAGTACCATGTTGTGAGCAGCCGTCATGACACAAGCCAGGTTTACATGGAGCCTAATATCCCATAAGAATCTGGTTAGAAGCCCAAACCGAATAAAAATGCTCCATATAAACACCTCAATCAGAATGAACAGGCCAAATTTGAATGGAATTTCATTCAGTTGCACAGGGGTAGAATATTCCTTTTGCCAAACCGATTAAAAGTAAAATTCTGTCATGTAAACAGTGAATGGGAAAGTTGTCAGGCTAGATTCTGTCTGGGCATGCTCAGTCTTGACGTAAACGAGCAGTGACATTTACTCACTTGGAAATATGATGGCCTCCAAACAGAGCACACAGCACTGGTCTGCATCAAAGAGTTTCTTTTTAATACAAACTCTCAAAGAACTAAACATTATCGCATGTTTAGACGTAGGAAAACAAGAAATACGGAACTATTTTAAAAAGTCCACGAAAACTCAGCGAAGCCGAGATAGACCAAACGTCCAACAAATAAGGAACCCCTGGAAAACTCTGAAGGTTGGCTACTACAAGGAAAAACAGCACAACCCTTAAAATAATTTATTAAAATACCTACTTCCCGCCATCTTTGTGATGTTTAAATAGATCTGCGCGTATCACGTCTGTAAAACGGCTGTTCTGATTAAATGTTGTGGCACATGTAAACACCAGATCTGAATAGATCACGTCACATGTAAACAGTTCACCTAAGTTCTTCAATCAGAATGATTTTAGTCAGAATGAAAAAAAGTCTGCATGTAAACCTGGCTACTGTTTTGTAGGCCTGCCTGGAAGTTACTGTCTGTGGGAAAAAAAAGTACACTTACACATTTGTTCACCATAAAAATCTTCACAAACAAACAAAACTAGCATGAATTTGAATGTAACATCACCTCGGGCCTCCATCGAGCCTAAATGTGTACTAGCAGAAAGAGTACATAGCCTTTTGCAGCACTGTAAAATAGTGCCAAACACAGAGATCTCCTGGAGGAAAAACAAAGCCCACCCCAGCCAAGTGTGGGTCAATTTGCTACCAATTTGCTGCCAATTCATCCATCTGGATTAAGGCCTTCACATATTGCTCTGCAGGGGACGGTGATCCAAGAGAAGAGAACAGGAAGAGCACCACAGCCTCTCTTGAATACCGATTGAAGTTCATATAACATTATCAATATTTGCATCAAAGTTATGCAGTCTTTAAAGATGACAGTATGATTCATGAAATTGCTAAACAAATGTTGGGCTTCTTGTTATGAACTATTTACACAATATATAAATATGGTGCAATCTGGTATTTCTTGTTCTGTCTGTGATAAGTTGAATACATGACATTGAATACACACATTGACTCCATGTCAGTTTCAGTGACTTCTGATTAGCAAAGTCGGAGTCATTAGTACCCTTCACTGAGGTTGGATGGGTCCAAGATGGCGATCATGGCAACATGGATTGGCAGGTGCCATGTGGCCACTCTCAATACAATCTGATAATGAAGAAAGACCTTCAACACTGTCAGTAAGCCAGTTTTCTTTGTAGTAAACCTATCTGTCCATATCGACATCTGCAATGTGCCAGGGATTCTCTTCCAGCCATTGCTAGTCAACATCTCAACAAACAACTCAAATTGGGAATCAAACACACAGTGCTTGGGACTGCCCAAAATTTGAGGCATACTGGCGGGGGATCCAACCAGAAGTTAATATATTCTGGAGACTGATAGACAATAAAGTTCTTATTGATTATCGAAACAAATAGAAAGTGTATTCCTCTGTCTGTGGGAGCATAACCTGTTCGCAGTAAAGCACACGCCATGTCTGCAAAGAGCCCAAGTAGGGCGCTATAAGGATGAAATTTCATGCTTCACAATGCAAAATACTATCATGCAGAATGTTGTTTTGATCTAAGAAGTGTTATCATTTTTGGTGTTGTTTTGCAAAAGAGTATAAAATGTATCTACCAAAATAAACAAGTTTGTTGTTTAAAATTCTTTACGTTTTTGAACTGTGAATGAATTAATATTGATATTAAAAATGTAAAAGAACATGATAATGAAAACAATGTTTGGGTAAACAAAAAATCAGCATAAGAAAAATTCTGCAGTTTTGGTAAACAATCCAAAAACAAAATATAGCAAACTGTTAAAGTCACAGTTAAATGTATTTTTCATTTCAAAAAGGAGTGAAACAGAATAAACGTTTTAATTTCCACCACTTATCCATTGCTAATTAATACTTTTGTAAATACAATCCATTCAGTTTACCTCCAGAGAGCATGTGTATGTATGTCTCTATCTATCTATTACATTTATATATATATATATATATATATATATATATATATATATATATATATATACATATATATATATATATATATATATATATATATATATATATATATATATATATATATATATATATATATATATATATATATATATATATATATATATATATATATATATATATATATATATATATATATATATATATATATATATATATATATATATATATACATATATATATATGGAGAGAGAGAGAGAGAGAGAGAGAGAGAGAGAGATAGATAGATATAAATATATATACCACTTTATCTCTTTCGGGGTCGGGGGGACTGGAGCCCATCCCAGCTGTCATTGGTTGAGAGGTGGAGTACACCCTGAACCAGTCACCAGTCAATCGCAGAGCAACATAGAGAGACAGACAACCACTCAAAACACAAAAACACTCAAACTCATACCCGAGGGTAATTTAGAGTGACCAATTAACCTAATGAGCATGTTTTTGGTCTGCAGGAAGAAGCCGGAGTGACAGAAGAGAACCCACACATGCACAAGAGGAACATGCAAACTTCACACAGAAAGGTCCCTTTCTGTCAAACCGGGAACATATATATATACATATATATATCTATATATATATCTATATCTATATATATATCTATATCTATATATATATCTATATCTATATCTATATCTATATATATATATATATATATATATATATATATATATATATATATATATATATATATATATATATATATATATATATATATATATATATATATATATATATATATATATATATATACATTTATATATATATAGATAGATAGATAGATATAGATAGATAGATAGATAGATAGATAGATAGATAGATAGATAGATAGATAGATAGATATAGATATATATATATAATTATTATTATTATTATTATTATTGTTATTATCATTCTTATTATCATTATTACTACTGTGTAAATATGAATTAGCCATTATAATGACATAAATTCATCAGCTATATGCTGTATGTAGTAGATATTAATATAGTACATGGTATCGACTGTTGTATTTTATTACACTGTGTGGTGCCGTGAAGAACTGATCTTCCAAAGGATCAGTAGTCTTCATTCATAATGCTTTATCTCTCCTTATACCATGCTCATACACTAAGTTTTGATTCCTCTTTGGGATACTTTTCATTGATTAGCCTACTATTGCAACATGCAATCATCAGGAAGTTGTACCCACATTTTCAAAATAATACCATATATTCATAAAAAATGTGAGGTATAGACCTAGACGTAAGAGGTATCCAAACACAAGTTTATCATTATTTGTATGTTAAGAGACATGGTTTGAAGCTAAGTTTAAAACTATGCCAGCACAATGAAAAAATAATTATAATAATGATAATAATAATAATCATTGCCCCATTTTAGTTCATTGCTTGCACTATTAAGACTTCATAAGAAATTGAATACAGGTTTATTAATATTTGTTATCTTTGCATATTAAAACCTACCTATAACAACTCTTTTATGTGTATTTTTTACCACCCCTGAAAAATTTCATAATAATAATAGTAATAATAATAATTATAACAACATTAGTGGAGGTCATTAGGCTCATTTGCTACGATTTGTTTTTCATCAGAATATGCAGAATAACCAGAGTTCAAATTAGACTCACTGCAAAGTTATTGAAGTGGATACAAATAATTGAGACCATTTTTTTAATCTGCAAAAATAATGTCCCTCTTCCTACTTGGCCAGGTCATTCTAATAAAGCCAAAAAAAACTGTATTTGATCCTAAGATACTAGGGGTTCAAATTAATTCAGACTTTCAGGCAAGTGGCATCTCTATTAAGAAGCTAGCTCAATACACACCAACTAAAGTCTGTTATCCAAATTATAGTATTTTGACAAGTGTTAGATAAAACTAAGTCACAGAAAATTAAATGTTCGTAGGAACATAAAGTTTGTTGAAAAGTTGAATGTTTATACATTTATCCATTTTGCATTTGAAAAAAAAAAGACACTGTAAAGTAAGCAGTTACTCTGGGATAATAAGTTTACCGGGAACTTTTTTGTACTGTATTTCAGGTCCTGAACCATTTGAATTGTTGGGGATGGACCTCATCAGTAAGTGGACACAAACAGAGAAAGGACATCCATACATTTGCCTAATGATAGATTATTTTTCAAAATGGCCTCAGGATTATCTTTTGAAGTCAAAGGTAGCCAAAGAGGTGTCGCAGTGCATCATCAAAATTTGTGCACCAGTTTGAGTAACTGAAAAGAATTCCAAATGACCAAGCGAAAGAATTTTTCAATGCCTTTAAAGTAGCATATAGTAAATTGCCAACAATAATGCTGCATGTTACTTTTACTGTTGCACTATTGTGGTTCAATACACAGAAATTCGTATTTCGTGCTGATGAGGGTTGCTGAACCCTCCTCCACCCCAGGCACCTCCATTGTCTCACCAGTGTCCAACTCCTCAGAATACTGGCTCTTTCACCTCAGCAGCACCCGAGATCGCATCAGGGTCCCAGCCGCAGAAGTCTACCACTCATTCTTCTGTATTCCTCACCACCACCACCAGTGTCTGGACTCCATGCGGGTATCCTATCTCTCTTTTGCCCTCCGTACCCCTGAAGTACACCAAGACAGCACGATGGAGTCTAAGCGCCAAAAGAGATTCTAACACAGAGACTTTGCACATTTTCATTCATATCTACCTGTATAATAAATACTTCTTCATTCAATTTTGGTCTCTCCTGATTTAAATAAGGTGAAGTCATCATCATTACTTGTTGTGTCATGAGGTGGCTTTCAACCAACTTGAGTGTCCAATAAAAACAGAGCAAGTGCTATTGACTGTGTCTTCAGTTGGAGTTTAAAAACAAGCCCATGACCCCTTCTCTCTCGCTTCTTTGCAAATGCTAGTCCCCATGACCATATTATCACAAAAAAATTGGGCTGTGGCACAAAAAAAATGGGAACCACTGCAGCTATGAAGACTGCAGTAACTGAATATAAAATAATCCTATCATGTTGAAAAGAAGAAATTGTTAAAAATATCTGTGTGTCAACTCTAGTTTATCCATAACTCATTATTCACACACTCTTTCTTGGAGCTATCTCAGCCTGAGTACAGCTCAGTGTGTTATGTGTATGTATGATCCTGATGTGATGACACAAGGACACGTACAGCCTCCCTGCCCACTGTGCCACACACACTCACAGGGTGTTTGTGTGGTGCTTGACTGAGTTTTGAATCTTAAAGTGATTTTGGAGACAAGAGTCATAAATCTGTGTCCCCTGGGTCCACATCAGAGAGTGCTAAACTACCAAAGGCCATTACATTGTGTGTGTCTGTGAGTCTAGACTCATACAGTAAGAGAAGGAAAATGTTTTTCTCCTTGCTTGTGTGTATATATAATGTCTGTGCATAACTGGCTGGAAAATATACAGCTCACTTTTATCTCGATATGCTCTCACTTATCCAGACAGCTCCATAATAACAATGAAGGCAAGTTTTCACTGCCTGAATGCGTCTCATCTCTATTCTCACCGCAGGAGGTTACAGTCTCTCCTACCACTGTTGGGAGGACAGGCCATGATGATTACATAAATTATAGTCTGTATGAGCAGAGTGGACACCTTCAGGTGACACCTTAATTCATGCATAAATATACAGGATTAATCTTATCTTCTAGTCAGGTAATACGTGTTTACCATGGAGCGACTGATGCATCGCCTCCTATCCCATTCATTCCTGTTCACTTGGATGGCTAATTGACTAAGAGGATAGACATGATGTAGCCAAATGTCAGATTGCTGCTGCCTCCAATCCCATCAAATGAAGGAAGTAATTAAGCAATCCTATCTCCACACATTAGCCAATTATCTCACTGGTCATCATTCATCTGGATGTTTCCGTCCAGCAGTTCATGGTCAGAAAGGGCGGGAGGAGTCAGACATATGTACAAGGAAATGAAATGCTAAGTAAATAAAGCTGATAACAACCTCTAGTTTTAAGATATATTATTTGTGTGACTGTCTTTTCAAGGGAACAATGCCCAAGTGTACAGCAACTTCAAGTGGTAGGATGTTATGGATCGACTTTGAATTTATTTTTGTTTAAGGACAATTTCACAAATGAAGGCATGAAGCATAATGGAGTTAGGGCTGGATAATATTGGAAGAATGTGATCACCATATATTTTCCTGTATATATAGATGTAAGTTATGTTGGTGACAGTTTAAAGAGTCCCATGAGTTAGTAAAACTTCTTGAAGAAGTTTATCTGATCAAATATAATGCATTCATAATATCCAGCCCTAAATATTTTTGTAACTCATTTACATCAAATAACATCCACATTTCAGAGTGTAAACTTAGCAGTTCCTTTTTGTGACACATTTTATTTCCATATTTGTTTGAGTTAAATAACTGCTAACCCAATCTGCTGAAAAACCCTGAACTTCTTTTGAACAACATATATAAAATAAATCAAACTGCTAGCAAAGGAAAACTTCTTTAAAAAACAATATGATAAAGATCAATGGTATGGAAACAGTATTTTCTGCTTGGGATATCAAACCTGAAGTCCACGGGCCTCATTTATAAAATTTTGCTTAGGATCTATACTAAATGTGTACTTGCATCCAAAAGCTGAAAATTTCATGTGCCAAAAAATGATCTGAATCATAAAACCATACCCACCCTCTACACACCCACATTTACCATGAATGATCAATGCAATGTACCTCATGAATGTGTTTGCACTGCCTGCCTGCAGTCTGTTCCCTACACTCCTTTGCGTCACGATGAATGTGTAATGTGTTGACCCAGGCCATCGTGCCACTAAATTAGTCTAAATCATGTTTGAGGTCTAATAATTTGTACATTGATTGTGTACACATATTTTTTAGTTCACAAAGATAAATTCATTTTCATGGAGCTCTTATAGAAACGTGAGCGCAGTCAATTGCGCCAACTACATTTGAGAAACTAGAAAAGCACTCAGAGAGTGCAGACCTCCACCAAGCAGCTCAGCTCCACCCATAAATTGTGATTTATGAAGTGTGAGCAAGAAGTGTGATTGTTGTTGATATAAATATCATCCAGCTGAGTGACTATGTTAGTTGTGGGTCTTGTAACTTGTCGACTAAACCAATTTTTCACTGCTTGTACAGATGTTGGTCTTGTGCACACTACGGTGCTTCCAGTGGGCGAGTCTATGGCCTGTAGGCTGGAACAAAGAAATGGATGCTTGGCAGGGATTAGGTTTGTACACATACGTACACAGATTTCTGCTATGATGGACTATGTCTGTCTTGACATTATCAGCAGCTTTGTTTTAAGTGATTAAGAGGCTCCATCGGGAATGCCTTACTCCTCTCTGCTGTGTCTGTGGCCAGAGCTCTGCATGTACGGCGTTCAGTGCCGATTTACCGTTCAGCATTCCGTGAGACAACAGATGGAGCAGTGTGGGAACTCCTCTCCTGGCATTGCAAGGAACGCTGGGAAATATAGTGACACAGGCTTGAAAGACTCAACGTCAGTTTGCAGATAAACTATGATTCCCATGATGCCGTAGATGCATGGGATTTGCCGTTATAAACTTAATGTTTTTTTATAGATCATATCAAAATGTAATGGTTTCTGCTTTAGACCAAACCACATCTCTTGTAAAATTTTCATGTAAATTCAACCAGTAATTTTTACTAAATCTTGCTAACAGATAGACAAACAAACAAACAAACAGACCTCAGTGAAATCATAAACTCTCTGGTGGAGGTAACAAAACATGCAGCAAATGATCTTTTAATGTTGGTCTGTTCACCCAGTGTTAGGAGCCCTGATGTATCCACAAGTGTTTGTTGACTAATTATTTTCGTCATGGTTTTTGTCAACAACATTTTTTCCCCTGATGAAAACTACACTATAACCGAAAAATACAAGTGTACATTGACAAAACATTTAAAGTAAATTAACTGATTTTTGTCAACAAATAAATTAGGCTGAAATCTTTGACAGAGACTTATTTTTAGAATTTACATCCTTTGCGTGCGAAGTGGTGTACGCCACTTTCAAGCCCTGTTTTGTGTGTAAGTTTTATAAATGAATTTAAATTTTGTAACTGTGACTCTAAAATCAAACGGCATCTGGTCTATCTTCAAGAACATACCAATCTGCCAAAAAAATCTACACATATACAAAAATATGAGATTGAAGCGTTGGCAGTTATTTCAGTAGAAAAGACAATAACTTCCCATGTTGATATTAGTTTTGAAGCAATAGTCTTCCAATATTTATATTAAACACATAATTCTGTGGATCTCTCTTTAAGAGAAGTAAAATATAGATGTCCCTCATTATGATGTTATTATTTCAAGTCACTATTGTATGGGGAGAGATTTGTCTCAAAATGATTCACACAAATCTCTCCATGATTTTCACATGTGTTTTTCAGATCCACAAATATATCAATAATATTCACATGTGTTTTTCAGATCCACAAATATATCCATAATTTTCTCATGTGTTTTTCAGATCCACAAATATATATATGATTTTCACATGTGTTTTTCAGATTCACAAATATATATTTGATTTTCACATGTGTTTTCAAATTTTGTGAGTGCATTTATCATGACTTATCATTTGTAAATCTTCAATTCTGCTTGTGAACTGTTGGAAGTGCATTTGTGGATCAACTGACACCTGCATTCATTTTTGAGACAAAGCGTAGCAGTTTCCTAGAAATGCACACACATATTTGGAGGATTTATCTCATTAATATGCAGACAAATATCCATGAATTTCACATGTGTTTTGCAGATCCACAAATATAAACATAATTTTCTCATGTGTTTTTAGGATTCACAAATATTTTTACGATTTTCACATGTGTTTCTCCGATCTGCAAACATATGCATGATTTTCACATGTGTTTTAAGGTTCACAAATATATCCACGTTTTTCACATGTATTTTTAAAGTTTGTGAGAGCATTTATCATGACTTATCATTTGTAAATCTTCAGTTGTGCTTGTGAATCATTTAAAATGCGTTAATTGGATCAAGCGGGCGTGCATCTATTTTTGAGACAAACGTACCGCAGTTTCACAGAGATTCTCACACACACAGGTTGAGAATATTCACATGTGTCTCGAGCCCCACCCCCTCCATCCACTAGGCGGCAGTGTTGCTGTCTTTGTTTAACAGGGGGCGTCAAAGCGGCCTGCTCGGCTCGGTGCTGTTGAAGAAGAAGGAAGTCCTTCAGGAGCAGAAAGGCGCCTCAACTTAGAAGCAAAAGCAGCCTAACCCAGTCCGCCAGTATTCATTTCTGGCCCCCGCCATGCTCTGGAGTGTGTCTTTTATATGTGTATAATGTTTATTCATTTTTCTGAACAGACCTTTGACGATCATTAACAGATGAACGTAAACGCACCAGGCGCAGCATTGCTGCAGACTGCTGGCGCCTCCTCCTGCTGACTGGGCAAAGTCAGAAAGATATTCACTGATCTGACCCTCTTTTCAGTCACTGTCATGAAGACTGCAAGCTACAGCCCGCTTTTTCCTCAAAACGAGCCGTCCCCCAAGCCAGACAGCTTCTACTTGTATCAAAGTGCTGTCGGTGATGCTCGGACTGGCTTAGGGAGCGTCGGCAATTCACCATAGCAAAGGAAAGCGGTGAATGAAAACTCAGTACTGTCACCATGAAAAACTGTAATGTCGTCAGAAACACACTACACAAGACCTTATGTTATTCATTAAAAAATGTCACAGTTTGTTAAAAAATATCAAGATATACACAGGACGTTTATGATCGGGAAAAAAGCCAGTGCCATTAAATTTATGAGCTCTACTGACATTTTCCCAAATATTTGGATGTTTATCTCCTCCACCTACAGCCATATGCCTTTTCTCTTTAGAAAAAGGTTTAAACTCAATGTCTGTGATTTTTTTTTTTTTTCATTTTATTTAAAGAGGACAGCGCACATCAATCATACATTACTGTAAATGTGCCAGTTTTAGCCAAAGGCTAGTTTCAACTGAAGTCCTCTGGCATGGTGTTAAGACCATTGAGACATACAAGGGTCATAGTACATAATTAAAAAAACAAACAAAGACAAACATTACAAAAAAGAGATACATAGGAGAGATAAAGATACATAGGAGAGATAAAGACACATAGGAGAGATCAAATTTAAATATTTACTTTGATGTTAATATGATTAGTTGATGCCTATAAAACTGCAATAACTCTACTGCTGTTAAATAGGCTATACCAAACTCAACCCAGTTATCAAATATTCTCTAGCCTTGTACTGCAGCCCTTTAGAAGAGAGCTTTTCATAAATTTATTTATATTAAATGCAGTTGAGCAATAAAAAATTCCTGGTTTGCTGCTTTATGTTTTCCAACTATATTTTCATTAGTCTATAATAGGCGCAAAGATCCTGATAAGGTATTTTCTACAGCATTTTTTATAGAAGAGGTTTTTATTTTTTACACATATGATCTACATTTATTGGGGAAATGATCAAAGCAACTGAAATTGAAAGCTATGATAATTTATTTCATATTTTACACTTTCTGGTATAACAGATTAAAAGAAATGTGTGAATAAGTACTTCTATGATCTTCACACTTATCAAACTTTGAAGGATTAAAAACTAATCCCATAGAGTATGTGAAATCAAATATTTGGGATGAAATAAAAATAGAATACTTAAGATGGTTATTTAAAAAAAGAGAAAGTGAGTTTAAATGATGGAAAATGATCAAAGGCCTGTCATTGAAACTGTTAATGGGATGCTATTTATTTCACATAGTATTCCTTCCTGAAAACTTTATTGTGAAAGGATAATTTTATAAATGACCTGAAAGTCAATACTGCTTGAAAAGTATTTGCCTGAAAATATATAAACATTAAACTTTCTTTAGTGAGCCGTGAAGTAGGCTAAACCAGAGATGTTTGATCCTTAAGATAAGTTCTGCAACAGTACCGTTATTGCAATTATTATAGTCATTACCTATTAGCAGAAATTAATATTTTAGAAATAATGTGTCCTGTGTATATCTTGCTATTTTTTAACAATCTGTGACATTTTTAATGAATAACATAAGGTCTTGTGTAGTGTGTTTCTGACGACATTACAGTTTTTCATGGTGACAGTACTGAGTTTTCATTCACTCTTTCCTTTGCTATGGTGAATTGCCGACGCTCCCTAAGCCGTCGAGCATCACCGACAGCACTTTGATACAAGTAGAAGCTGTCTGGCTTGGGGGACGGCTCGTTTTGAGGAAAAAGCGGGCTGTAGCTTGCAGTCTTCATGACAGTGACTGAAAAGAGGGTCAGATCAGTGAATATCTTTCTGACTTTGCCCAGTCAGCAGGAGGAGGCGTCAGCAGTCTGCAGCAATGCTGCGCCTGGTGCGTTTACGTTCATCTGTTAATGATCGTCAAAGGTCTGTTCAGAAAAATGAATAAACATTATACACATATAAAAGACACACTCCAGAGCATGGCGGGGGCCAGAAATGAATACTGGCGGACTGGGTTAGGCTGCTTTTGCTTCTAAGTTGAGGCGCCTTTCTGCTCCTGAAGGGACTTCCTTCTTCTTCAACAGCACCGAGCCGGAGCAGGCCGTTTGACGCCCCCTGTTAAACAAAGACAGCAACACTGCCGCCTAGTGGATGGAGGGGGTGGGGCTCGAGACACATGTGAATATTCTCAACCTGTGTGTGTGAGAATCTCTGTGAAACTGCGGTACGTTTGTCTCAAAAATAGATGCACGCGCCCGTTGATCCACGAACGTACTTTAAATGATTCACAAGCACAACTGAAGATTTACAAATGATAAGTCATGATAAATGCTCTCACAAACTTTAAAAATACATGTGAAAAACGTGGATATATTTGTGAACCTTAAAAACACATGTGAAAATCATGCATATGTTTGCAGATCGGAGAAACACATGTGAAAATCGTAAAAATATTTGTGAATCCTAAAAACACATGAGAAAATTATGTTTATATTTGTGGATCTGCAAAACACATGTGAAATTCATGGATATTTGTCTGCATATTAATGAGATAAATCCCTCCAAATATGTGTGTGCATTTCTAGGAAACTGCGTTACGTTTGTCTCAAAAATGAATGCAGGTGTCAGTTGATCCACAAATGCACTTCCAACAGTTCACAAGCAGAATTGAAGATTTACAAATGATAAGTCATGATAAATGCACTCACAAAATTTGAAAACACATGTGAAAATCAAATATATATTTGTGAATCTGAAAAACACATGTGAAAATCATATATATATTTGTGGATCTGAAAAACACATGAGAAAATTATGGATATATTTGTGGATCTGAAAAACACATGTGAATATTATTGATATATTTGTGGATCTGAAAAACACATGTGAAAATCATGGAGAGATTTGTGTGAATCATTTTGAGACAAATCTCTCCCCATACTATTGCAGATGACCTAAGCACACATTTTAACCGTACTGATGTAAATCAAGATGCAACAAACCTAAAAGAGATGGCTTGGCCAAAGGTTTGTCTAAATGGAAATTCAAGAGTTGAGGCTCTCTGACTGATGGCTCAGCATATCATTCACAGAGCCAGCAAAGCGTAAAGTTACAGCTTTGACAGTGATAGCAGAATGTCAAGTGGAGACATGCTCTAACAAATTTTTTCAGGAAAAACTAAAACAGCGTTAAAGCTGTACTGAGATATGTCGTGTTTCAGTTCAAAGACTGAGTCCTTTATAGCCAGTGCTGTTTGCCTTTGTTTTCTGGACAGCAAAGCTCTCAAAGGGATGGGCATGTTCATGACAAAAACAAAGGACTTGTGGGGTGATATTGAAACTGACCAGAACATCTGTGTAGATCAGTTTGACAACAAGAAATCTAAGGAGCTTTGCCGTGCAGCCTTGTACTGTACAAATGAGTAAATATTTAAACCTTTAACAGTGAATAGATACTTCATGAGAGGGGCTTCAAACCATGTGCAGTTGTTTTCTTGCAAGCACTTTTGTATCTGACATGCCTCTCAAATTACTGAAAGATAGTGGTTATCAGTTTCCCCCTTTTTCTCTGTGCGAGACCCTGAAACTCACTCTCTGTAATAATTTACTTCCATCTTCATCTTGCCAAACTGAAATGAGAGAAAGTGTCAGTCAGAGGAGTTCTTCAATAACCCCATGGAAGAGGAGAGCAGCATCTAATCATCTCAATGTAATTTCTACGTGTTTGCCATCTTCTTCTCTGTCTTAGACCTCCAGGCCGCGGTCTCTTCAACACTTGTAGGAAAAAACTGAGCTGGGGACAGAGAATCACCACATCCCCACCCAATTTACGGGGAGTATGTATTTTAGGCATCGGAAAGGGCTTATTTTTGTGATACAAGCTTTTTCATAACCGACAGACTGGGGTGGGAGTAATGCTGCCCTCTAGATCACATTATCAGACAGATGATAGCAGGAGAGGAAGATTTAAGAATCACCCTGCTAACACACTCTCACTCAGATGCCTGCACATTGATACACAAAGACAAGAAAATGTACATGTAATATATAGAACTTAAAAGAAGGCTTAGCTTCATGGAGGATCAGAATGGTCATGTAGGCTATATAAAGCATCTCTTTACTTTAAAAGTAATTGCAAATATATGTATTAAAATATAATTGAAGAAAGAGTTAATGAATTAACAAACCCTCAATGGATTCAAGTTTAATAGAAAATAAGAATTTGATTTAAAATACATAATTTTTTTCTATTCAAATAATACTGACATGTGAGTCCCCCTTTCTCTAAATTCAGTGTCAGAATTTTATCGTGAATACTAACATGAGAACAACATTTGATTGCAGCACAAGTTTTGTTCAAAAGTTGTACCAGTGTTGATGCTTTACAGTATAATATACACAAAGTATCTTCTGGGGCAATTCAGAGTAGTGGTATCTTAACTGTCAATAAAGATAAAGAGACTAAAATATCTTTTTGCTCTGGCTAGAGCCGTCACCTCATACTTGATATTTGAATATCCATTTGAACATTGGGGGTTAAAATCAGCACTCAAACTGTAAATAAACTGGATTAAAATATGCACTTTTCTGCAGCAGATAAGGGCACCTAAAGTGGTGAACCACCAGATCCAACAGAGGGTGCTGCAAGCGAAGCCTGACCATCCATATATTAATGCTGTTCACTTGAACTGAATAGATAAGTGAAGAAAACCTCTAGAAAATGGAGGTTGTGTGTTGATAATGTGCAAAGTAACTGGCTTACTCCTCATTCCACTAAACTGCCCAGCCCTAGTTTCATCCCCATCACATAATCAGCCATTTCTTCTTATGTCTAAAGTTCTGTCTTATCTACATGACCAACAACGCGACCTCAACTTCGAATTATACTGTAGCTCTCCGAGTTCTGCTGCCAGTGACTCACACAATTACTAACCCCCAAATTTCACATAACGCAGAAGCCGCTGTGCGGCGCGATCCTGCTCCGACAGACAAACCCCACTGAAAGCGGCACGCCACTCGCCGTGGCGCACAGCCCTGTAGGATGAGGGCTGATCCCCAGAGGGCCACAGGCTCTCATGAGAATAGTGATGTCACACGCTCATTAAACATGTTATAGACTGAGAAAAGAAATAAACAACACCTCATTTCTCCTCTATAAGGCCCCTTTACTGGTCTCAACCACACATCTTTGTGATTAATCAACTTCTATCCACTTATATCCTTGTAGAAAAGATGTTTGGCGTCATGTATATAATGTTATATATTTCTGTACCTCTATGATTCACTTTTCTTCGTCCATGGTGTCATGTTGCCTCTGGGATCCTCTGATCGACTGCTGACCTGATGCTTGTGCCTCCGGTTTCGACATAAAGACAAGCAATTGAGGAAAATTATGTTTGAGAGACTGTGCATTGTGTTGTATTTTGAAACTTCTGGATACTCCACATGTTGACTTCCTGTCTGGTGCTTTCTCAAGGACAGTGAAGCGGTTCGGAAGCGGCAGCGCAGAAAATAGACCTGAAGCAAATCTCAAGCGCCTTGGTGTGCGCCGGTGCTTCACCAACATGGTACTGTCTCGCCACAGCGCGTGCAGTGGAATTTGCCTGACAGACTAGCATGGGAGCTGCATCACTTATTTTAATCTGTGATAAAGGTTTGGGTTTTCTGCCATTCGAAAAATATGTGCAACATTTTCATCATATTGTAATATGATATGTGGCTATCATGGGAAGTGGTAATGACTGGAGTATGGACATAAATACCTTGGATTAAAACTGCCACATAGACCCAAATTCACCTGTTCTTCAACCTGACAATAATAGAGGGTCTTGTTTTTATCAAACTACAGGAAAAAGAACAAGAAAAGAACAAGAAAGAATAAGTGTTAATACCTGCTGTGTAAGATAAAGATTTGAAGGCTAAGGTTACAGGTAGCTGGACTCTCTGTCTACCTGAATTTCTAAAAAACAAGTTAAAAAGTTTGATAAGGAAAAGAGCTAACAAAGAGAGGTGAGGAGCAGAGAGAGGGGAGTTCTTTTCAGGTCAGCTTTGGGTTGCCAGACGGGTCTTGCATTAATTAGACAGGGTGCTCTGTGGGTATGTGCATGTCTGTGTGTGTAAGAGATAGTTGGAAAAAAACGATAGTTGAAAATGAGAGAGCATGCTTTTTGTATGTGTGAAATGAGCTAAGTGGTCAGAAAACAGTATGCAGAGGTCTCTCCTCCTCATGTGCCCCCTCTCTCTGACAGCCTGTCATAAATCCACCCATTGTTTTGGTGATTCACAGTGATAAGGAGCTGGCACAAGTTCAGCCCACATCGGTTTAAAAAGATGTAGTTTTCAATTAAACAGTTTTGGTAATACTTTTTATGAAAGTACCACAATAAGTGTTAATTCATTTTTAATAAGTGCAAATTCATAAATAATAAGCACTTGTAAGACACTATACCATGCTTGTAAACATTAAAACCTTAGAGTACTGGCGCTCCCACACATCTATATTCAAATGCATGTAGAATTGCAACCACATAACACGGAGCAACAATTCTTTTGCATGTTCAACCAGAAGTGTTACACTTGCGTATTACACATTCAACTTGTCCATGAGCACCATGGGGGGATTTATAAAGCTTTTCTGATCTTCACAACACTTTCTATGTTGGAAAAATCATTCATTCATTTTCTGTACTGCTTATCCTTTTCAGAGTCACAGGAGAGCTGGAGCCTGTCCCAACTGTCAATGGGCAGGAGGCGGGGTACACCCCGAGCTGGTCGCCAGTCGATCGCAGAACATGTAATCATGTGAGCAAAAAGCAACAAATACTTTTCTTGCTCATCAGTACCCAGGAAAACAGGAAGTGACATAATTTCACCAGAAACTTGTAGTTGTTTGTGGTAAACACTTCCCTCTGCTCACAGTCTCACTCTTGATCCATCTTTTAAGGGCCCTCACCCTAAGGGAATAGATCCTTCCAGCTGGAGCTAGAAGGAGTCCTTGCCTGAGGCATAATAACCCTATTGTTCCTGTAGTGTTTCTTTGTTATTATTACATCTATGGAAAACCTTAATTTGACCCCCTAAACATCAAGGTCAAGGGTCAAGGCAAACTTTATTATCCCGGAGGGGCAATTTGTTCTGCAGCCAGCAGTATCACAGACAACAAACCAACAATAAATACGCTAAAATAATCCATTAAAAGCAGCAAATACAGCACCAACATTGAAAAGAGTTATTCTGCAGCAGAATGGCTGCAGGAACCAAAGAACTACTCATCCTTTTGGTTTTTCATTGTAGAACACTGTATCTGCGACCTGATGGAAGCAGCCTGAACTCATCATGCAGGGGATGACTACGATTGTCATAGTCGTCTTTTTGTTGTTGTCGTTTTTGCCCATGTGAAGCACTTTGTGCAACGTAAGAAAAGTTCTTTACAAACCAAGTTTTATTGATTGATTTAAATCCCCCTTTCCTATGGGCTTAGTCTGCTTGAATTGGTTGACCCAATCTTCTCTGTGGTGATTGGTCAGTTCAGCACTGCTAAGCTACATAATTTATATCAACTCTGCAACATGTTAAAGCCTGTGGTCTGCACTAGGCTTGAATGCCTAAGCCAATGGATTTTAAAACACATGACAGAACAGTGGCTATACATGCAGTCATTAGCTCTTTCATAACGGAATATTAGTAATAATTCAGTTACATGTGGCCATATAAACACAAATAACAATTTTGAAAAACTGGAATATGCTCATATAAAAGTTTTTTAAAAACCTGAAAATCAACCCTGGGTTACCCTTTTTTCTAACCTGATTGTTTGCTCATGTATACCACCATCATAAGGAACAATTTGTGTTCTGCGCATTTTCTTTTCAAAAGGAATCTTGGTCTTTTGAGTACAGTAAGTACTTGTAAAATGGCACAGCTCTGGTACCACTTTCTATTTTTCACCTTCCATTAATGAAGAAACTGACAAAGAATAGTGTCAAGTATTGTTGATGGGTCAGTACAAGCTCCAAAGCACAAATGAAGGAGACTGCTACCTGCTCTGGGCTGTTCATTATCTGCCATGCTGCTGCTGTCATTATTGGGTACAGGAATAAGAAGCTGAAATGACGTGCATTGCGTCATGATGTTCTCCGTGCATCACTGTCTTGATCCGGATACCTAAATATACAGGAATAACCCTGTTTGCTCATGCATGTGAACGGGTTATCCTGAATGTTTCAGAAACCAGAATATTGACATCAACCTTAATATTGACTTAATGTAAACATAGCCAGTGGTAAGATGTCACAATGGTAGTTCTACACTGCCTGGCCAAAAAAAAAAGTCGCCACCTGAATTTAACCCAGCAAATAGGTATGAGCCTCCGATTGAATAATTACTGCATGGGCAATTGTAAAGCACACTAAAGAGCATATAAACCTTAAAAGTGCTGAAAAAACTCTCAAAAATTATTTTTCAATTTGTGGTTAATGTGTGTTGCAGCCACCTCAACCAACTTAACCTTGTGTTAAACCATCAAGCAGACCTATGACGAACCATTTTCATACCAGCAGAAACTTTGTATTATCTATATACAGGTAACTAATATCTACTATCTACTGTATATCGACAAAAATAATCATTTAAAATAATGGCTCCTACATTGGTTTCAAACTAATAACATTGCATCTAATCCTTTTAATCATTTTGTTAATGACAGTTCACTAAGAAAACTGTAGTGACACTCTCTTGGTGTCCCTATGTTTAGATTTCAGCCAAATGAGAAATCACACACTGGTCTTCTTCCACCTATACTTCCCTCTTTATTTTTTTAAAACTGAAATGTCATCTAAAATCCATGTATCATACAAAGAAGATTGAAAAATGGATTATTCTACTGTACAGGAGAACAGATTGGATGAGAATGAAATGATCATTTAGCTGAATAAAAGTATTATTGTCTGGTTTCACCTTATTCAGAGTGCCCTCAATAAGACTATTTCAAATCCTCTTTCCACCTCACACTGTTAGAGTTTGGGGTACTTTACTTTTGACATTCTGGCACACAACATTCTCCTAAAACATCAAGTTTTTGCCCTACAGGAATAAAATGTCACACAAAGTGGTAAGAGTGGAGGTAAAATTGGTATCCATGTTAGTGGCACACATTTGAAAAACACTTACCTTTCTGAACACAGGCTACCCAGCAGTTTGAGCTGTTCAGCAGGACCACAACAGACCAAACCAGTGTTTTTGTACACACATGAAATTGCATGTGGGGGCTCTACTTCAGAGGATGCACACAGCCAGCTTGAAATCAAAGAAATTAATGTGACAAGTGAGGATACCTGTAGAAACTTGAGTTGCATCAATACCACACATTGGACACAAAGTAAGTGAAAATAATCTAAAATGATACCTGTTTTCATGCCATTAAAACAAAACTGACCTACTTGACACCCAAAACTGTATATTTAATTTCCAGACAGGTTATCTTACAGTGTTACTAATTACTGTACTATGCATTCGCCTTCTTGCCTCTAATCATCCTGGAGAGCCTCTGTTTGTGACCTTGGACAGTATTATTATTACAATTTATAGTCCTACAGTCTCTTAAATCACCCAAATCAGTCATTGTCACATTGTCGTAGTGTGCATACAGTAAGCTAGTTTGATTCAGTACAGTTAGGGATTGTTTGGAGCGGCTAACCCTAATCTTGTTTGCATTTCTTTAGCTGTGCCTTCACTTCAAGAAAGGGCTGTGAGCTGAGAGTGAGGGTTTCACAAGCTACTTCTTTTGGTGACATCACAGCAATATAACAGTGAAGTAGCATGCTAATGTCAATAAAGAGCATCAGTAGAGGACCTCCAGTGTTCTTCTTTCATGCAGACATTCTTTGAAACAACAGCAGTGAACAAATCCACAACTTACTTGACTATGATGTGGCAAGTATTTTCATTTAAGCTGCTGTCATATGGGAACTGATACATTTTGTGACCAATCTACAGACTCCAGTGCTTTCAGTTCCACCCTGTGGGGATGGGTTAGTACATAAGGCATCTTTTCAGTAGGGTGCCGAAAAGTGGGATGGTACAAGTTTGTTTGTTTTCTTGTCACTTGACAGTGCGACACCTGTAATGCATATCATACCAAGTCAAACTGAGCCACACTGCTTGGTCGAAACACAGCATTATTTGAACAAAATGTAAGCATTTTTGCGCATGAGAGCTTTTTAGTTATTCTATATGTCTGATTGTGTGGGGTCACTTATGATAAACTTTATTTTGGCTATAGCTCTTTACCCCTCAAAAAAGGGCTATTTATCAATAAGCTTAGTCCATTTACACTGAGCTGTCCTTCCTTTAAAGCCACAATAGATTGATGAAGAAGCATACAGAGGACTGTAAATGGCACAGACCTCAAAATTCCTATTCATAGTTAGTTTGCTAATGAGCAAACCTGTTTAGTCTTACTCAAAAAGTGGATCTTAAAGCAGAAGGGGGACAGGTAAATTTCTAAAATTTATTCAGCAACACAAAAAAACTTGGCAGGCCGTGAAAGCAGGGTTTTAAGCTCAGCGATGCAAAACCGTCAAAAACTGAAGTAGCAGTTGACGCTCTTGAAGACCTGAGCACAGGAAAAGGAAGCAGGTCAGAAAAAAATCCATAAAGGCTTCAAAAAAGGTATTTTACAAACAGTGTGAGCGCAGGAAGAGACTCTACCGTACAAGAAGGAATTATCTGGCAGTGTGGTCAACTCCAGGTCGGGCTTTTAAAGGCAGCTTGATTGGCAGAGTGACCACAGGTGTGCCTAATCATCTGCTGCAGCCCCACCCTGCTTCACGAGGGCCTGCAGGAAAAAAAAAAAAAAAAAACAGGTAGGGAGGGGAAAAGCGAGCAACAACCAAAAAAACTAAACAGAATCATGATAAAACCACTTCTTCAACTAAAACAGCGCTACTACGCTAAAATACAGACATCCTATCCTCAGTTTGATTGAACAACCCAGTTTGCACAGGTCAAGACAAGACCCATTAGAACATTTGACATGTATGATTTATCACACCAGAACAAAATATATACAGTTTTAAAATTCCAAAATTCAGTCTCAAGACCACCTGATCTGCATTCTTCTTTTTAAATTTATTTTATAATGATTAATGTTGTTTTTATTATTTTTTATTGTGATTTTAATGCATTTTTCTTGTTCTGTAAAGCACTTTGAATTGCCTTTGTGTATGAATTGTGCTCTACAAATAAACTTGCCTTGCCTTGCCTTAAACTTTACTACGGAGATCAAGGGAGCAATCCTGTGAGACTTCAGGGACTTTTTTGTCCATCAACATAAAAATTGCTGGTGTCAAATGTAAGCATATTTTGTTTAACTTTTAGAGATTATAGAGGCAGTAAACAAAATTTATTTGTCAATCTTTGAGTAAAGCTGGAGATATACTTGCAGTCTTACCCTGTGTTTCAGCCCATTTCTGGAATGAGCATTTTTGCTTATATACTTGCCCTTTGTAATTCTTGTTACGGGAGCTCACCACTCGAGGCCACAAAAGACGTAACAACCTGTTGTGTAACAAGTAAAAAGCAAACATGGCACTATTAATGTCTTCAACAGATATTTGTTAGCAACTGATGATAAGTTGTCAGACCTCAAAGTCACCATCGTCTACAAATATTTTCACATGTTCACTGTCAGAACTGTTTCATTGGTATTCAAACTCGTTTTCACTTTGGGTATCATCAAGGTCACGGATTACTAGAGCTAGATGTGGTAGAATGCAAAATAAAACTACTTATCAACAAGGAGTTAAAATATTGATAAATAGCTGTCTCTGATTTGGATTGGTACTATTTTTTTAAATGCAAAAATATTGAACATCTTTTACATGAATACAAAAATAAATTTAAGGATACTTCTGTGTTATAACATCAATACCTTTTATTTATTAGATCAAGAAACCTGAATTAGGTCACCAAACAAAGCCAGAACGTTTTAAGTGAAATACCAGGAAAAATATGATCAAAACAAGTGACTAACACGGCTCAAACTTTCTATCACTGTTAAAGCCACACTTTGTAATTTGTTTTTCCATCTAGTGGTGAAATTGTAATTTGCATTCAAATGAAATGTGCCTTGTTGCAATCACTGAACTCTACGGTAGCCAGTATTTGAACAGAAACTATGTCAACAAGTCATCCAACACTTAATGAAGTTTTCTTTCTGGTGAAGTGGTACAGTATTTCAAACACACAGCAAACTGTGTTAAATTATTAGTGTTAGGCTTTCAGATTTGCCAGGGCAGCGACACGCACCTCTTGCTCCTTCTCTGTTTCAGTACTACACAGTTTTTTATGTCCCTCTTGGCTGTTCATATTTCTTACAGACTGGAAGGACATGGAAGCCTGAGACTTAACTCTTCTATGTAAATACAGATAAGAATTTCTTTGCTCAGGAGGACAAGTCAGATTGTTGACAGAGGCAAATTTGACACAAATGAAGACATATTTATGAATGCAGACATTGCTTTAAGCTAATACAATTTTTTAAATGCTTCACATGTTCCCTTAAAGAGGTATAAAAATGAGATGGAGCAAAAAATAAATGTGGGCTGCTAAGGACATGTGACATACGTACAAAGTAGTTGCCACCAATGTCGAATGAGAAATGAATCAGATGACATTTGAGTGTCTGAACATATCCACTTGTAAACAATGAAAATGTGACATGCATACAAAGAAGATCTTGTAATTAACTCAGAAAGTCAAAAAAGGTTGTCTGAGTTCACAAGGCTTAAGGTTTTGTTTTGACTGAAATAACGTAGATGATGCTGCATGTTCTTCAAAACAATCATTTCTTACTCAACCACATCATGTGTTCTCTTCACCCTCATCTTCATTGATAAATCGCATCCAGTAAACTAGAAAACCTCAGACAAGCTATTTCACACATTAAAATTACATCTATAAGCAATAGTTCCATGATAAAGTTATGTTATAAAATTATACACTGACCCTGAAAACCCACACTGAGCACTCAAAATCATGTTGATAACATTAGTTTGAGAATTATTGAGCAAAATTGGTTGTTTGCAAATGATGGTTATCTGGATCACCACCAAAATCTAAACATTTCTAAGTTGGGCCTTTTACAACATACAGTGTCTTAAAAAATTAATCAAAATATGCCCAATAGTTTTTGTGCGATCTTGCTAACAAACAAACAGACAAACATAAGCCGCCGGAAAAACACAACCTCTTTGGAGGAGGTAATAACCATAAACACAATGCAAGCCCAGCCATTAAGTTGCCCACATAGCACAGTTGTCATATTCAAAGTAAGATGCACATTTTTAATTATTATTTTTTTAATACAGCATATGTGCTTTCTGGCGTGATGTCTGATTTTATTTTTTCTCCAAAGATCAGTCCATCAATGTCTGATTTTATATCTTGGCACTGACAATCCTTAAAATGAAGATTAAAGAGGAAGATTGTCATCAGTTAGGGATGATCTCTGCTTTGTCTTGTTTAGATTCATGGCTGAAAACATCTGTTCATACAGGTAAGTGCTCCCAAACATGGACAAGACATGGGCATCATGAAGTCGGAGCTGCGGCAATGGGAAGTAGATGGCAAAAGTCCTGCATGTCAGCAGGAACTTGGCTCTCAGTTCACTATAATTTTGGAGTTCTATTAATTCCATTTGAAGGACATGGGGTGCACGACACATCTTTGTAGAAAATACCAAAGCCTGAGTGCTGTGTTCTGAAGTTGTACAAGTGCCAATCAAACACATTAATCAATTGTGTCACTTTGGTGGCCAGACGAGCGCATAAGAGGTAGCAAGGAAATAAGGCTGAGGTGCTCTAATAGACAGGGAAGAGGACAAGATTTCTCTGCTTCATTTGGGATTTTCACAGGTGCAGTTAAGCTGGAAAGCAGTGATCAGGTCGTACATCTGTGTGATGATAAGTCTGCATCCGTGCAGCCTCTGGGCTGAGTGAGATGCTGTTACGTCACACAACATTGGCAAAATCACACAGCCATGGGCATGGGTTTTCCTTTATTTGCATAAAAACAGCAATTTCTTCTCTGAGCTCAAAGACTGTGCTCTTATATGAGGGGCCGTACAAGACATAATTCATTCTCTTCCTCTCACATACAAACATTCTCCTCTCACTCACATATATTCTCCTCTCACATACATACATTCTCCTCTCACTCACATACATTCTCCTCTCACACACACATATTTTCATTCTCTCACTCACATACATTCTCCTCTCACTCACATACATTCTCCTCTCACACACATACATTCTCCTCTCACATACATATATTTTCACTCTCTCACACACACACATTCTAAGGCCAGAATATATGTATGTAAGAGGAGAATATATGCATGTAAGAGGAGAATATATGTATGTAAGAGGAGAATATATGTATGTAAGAGGATTATATATGTGTGTAAGAGGAGAATATATGAGTGTAAGAGGAGAATATATGTGTGTGAGAGGATTATATATGTGTGTAAGAGGAGAATATATGTATGTAAGAGGAGAATGTATGTGTGTGAGAGGAGAATGTATGTGTGTGAGAGGAGAATATATGTGTGTGAGAGGAGAATATATGCATGTAAGAGGAGAATATATGTGTGTGAGAGGAGAATGTATGTGTGTGAGAGGAGAATATATGTATGTGTGAGAAAGAATAGTGGAAAAGGAAGTTAGTATAGTGGAAAAGGAAGTCCATCGTTTCTGGCGCTGTGATTGGCTGAAAAGCTCAAATGGGCGGGTCACATTCAGGTACCGGTTAGCATGGAAGGTGGAGAGGAGCCCCGAGCGTTTCAGCAAGCTACTGGGGTTTTAGGAAACGTTTTGTCATCCCCTGAAACGGTCACAGGCTTATCGTCCTCGCTTGAGCGGCAGGAGTTGTTGTGCTAAAAGTTGTTTTTTGCCAGAAACTGATTTCCGGTCCACGGGAGCGCGCACAGCCGTCATAGTTGAAAAGCGCAGCTTCTCTGGCTCTTCGGCAGGCTTCATCAGGCTCAAACAATGAGTTTGTTTATGGTCATCTAACAATGTTTATTTGTGTTTGCGTTCGATAGCCTCCTGTACGTCTACTTGCCTTATAACGCTGTTCAATAGGCTAGTTGGTGATCGAACTCTGGCGTGTATTTGCGCTAATAAAGATATGTGTCACCGAGGGAGTTTTTTTTTCCTGCACCAAAATTAGGCCTACATTAGATCCCTCAACAGAGTAATTGACCCCACACAGTGCTTTGTGCGGTTCGAAATATGAGTAAAGGGACATTACAATGTAAAAATCAGCTTATTTTGCTTGCCAAAACCCGATTTATGCCTCTGGTATTGGACATAAATGGATATTTTGCCCCAAAATGACTTAATATAACTCAACAGAGTGACATTTGCACGATTTGACTCCTTTTTACCCCTTAAAAATGAGTGAAAGGGACATTACAATGTAAAAATCAGCTTCATTTTGATAGCCAAAACCTGATTTATGCCTCTGGTATTGGACATAAATGGATAATTTGACCCAAAATGACTTAATATAACTCAACAGAGTGACATATGCAAGATTTGACTCCTTTTTACCCCTTAAAAATGAGTGAAAGGGACATTACAATGTGAAATCAGCTTCATTTTGATAGCCAAAACCTGATTTATGCCTCTGGTATTGGACATAAATTGATATTTTGCCCCAAAATGACTTAATATAACTCAACAGAGTGACATCTGCAAGATTTGACTCCTTTTTACCCCTTAAAAATGAGTAAAGGGACATTACAATGTAAAAATCAGCTTCATTTTGATAGCCAAAACCTGATTTATGCCTCTGGTATTGTACATAAATGGATATTGTGCCCCAAACTGATTTAATATAACTCAACAGAGTGACATTTGCAAGATTTGACTCCTTTTAACCCCTAAAAAATGGGTAAAGGGACATTACAATGTAAAAATCAGCTTCATTTTGATAGCCAAAACCTGATTTATGCCTTTGGTATTGTACATAAATGGATATTTTGCCCCAAAATGACTTAATGTATCTCTATAGGGTGACATTTGCAAAATTTGGCTCCAGCCAGTACTTTGTACCCCTTAAAAATAATTAAAGGGCCATTACAATAAAAAAAAAATCAGCTGAATTTTGCTTGCCAAAAACTAATTTATGCCTCTGGTATTGTACATACAATATATACAAGTACTGGTTGGAGTCAAATCTTGCAAATGTCACTCTGTTGAGTTATATTAAGTCATTTTGGGGCAAAATATCCATTTATGTCCAATACCAGAGGCATAAATCAGGTTTTGGCTATCAAAATGAAGCTGATTTTACATTGTAATGTCCCTTTCACTCATTTTTAAGGGGTAAAAAGGAGTCAAATCGTGCAAATGTCACTCTGTTGAGTTATATTAAGTCATTTTGGGGCAAAATATCCATTTATGTCCAATACCAGAGGCATAAATCGGGTTTTGGCAAGCAAAATAAGCTGATTTTAACATTGTAATGTCCCTTTACTCATATTTCGAACCGCACAAAGCACTGTGTGGGGTCAATTACTCTGTTGAGGGATCTAATGTAGGCCTAATTTTGGTGCAGGAAAAAAAAACTCCCTCGGTGACACATATCTTTATTAGCGCAAATACACGCCAGAGTTCGATCACCAACTAGCCTATTGAACAGCGTTATAAGGCAAGTAGACGTACAGGAGGCTATCGAACGCAAACACAAATAAACATTGTTAGATGATCATAAACAAACTCGTTGTTTGAGCCTGATGAAGCCTGCCGAAGAGCCAGAGAAGCTGCGCTTTTCAACTATGACGGCTGTGCGCGCTCCCGTGGACCGGAAATCAGTTTCTGGCAAAAAACAACTTTTAGCACAACAACTCCTGCCGCTCAAGCGAGGACGATAAGCCTGTGACCGTTTCAGGGGATGACAAAACGTTTCCTAAAACCCCAGTGGCTTGCTGAAACGCTCGGGACTCCTCTCCACCTTCCATGCTAACCGGTACCTGAATGTGACCCGCCCACTTGAGCTTTTCAGCCAATCACAGCGCAAGAAACGATGGACTTCCTTTTCCACTATACTAACTTCCTTTTCCACTATTCTTTCTCACACATACATATATTCTCCTCTCACACACATACATTCTCCTCTTACATACATATATTCTCCTCTCACACACATACATTCTCCTCTCACACACATATATTCTCCTCTTACATACATATATTGTCCTCTCACACACATATATTCTCCTCTTACACACATATATTCTCCTCTCACACACATATATTCTCCTCTTACATACATATATTGTCCTCTCACACACATATATTCTCCTCTTACATACATACATTCTCCTCTCACACACATACATTCTCCTCTTACATACATATATTCTCCTCTCACACACATACATTCTCCTCTCACACACATATATTCTCCTCTTACATACATATATTGTCCTCTCACACACATATATTCTCCTCTTACACACATATATTCTCCTCTCACACACATATATTCTCCTCTTACATACATATATTGTCCTCTCACACATATATTCTCCTCTTACATACACATTCTCCTCTCACACACATATATTCTCCTCTTACATACATATATTCTCCTCTCACACACATACATTCTCCTCTCACACACATATATTCTCCTCTTACATACATATATTGTCCTCTCACACACATATATTCTCCTCTTACACACATATATTCTCCTCTCACACACATATATAATCCTCTTACACACATATATTCTCCTCTTACATACATATATTCTCCTCTTACACACATATATAATCCTCTCACACACATATATTCTCCTCTAACATGCATATATTCTCCTCTTACACACATATATAATCCTCTTACACGCATATATTCTCCTCTTACATGCATATATTCTCCTCTTACATGCATATATTCTCCTCTTACATACATATATTCTCCTCTTACATGCATATATTCTCCTCTTACATACATATATTCTCCTCTTACATACATATATGGTGAGAGATGAGAAATATATGTGAGTTAGAGGAGAATGTATGTATGTGAGAGGAGAATGTATGTGGGTGAGAGGAGAATGTATGTGAGGAGAATGGTGAGAGGAGAATGTATGTACACCTCCTTTAAAACAGCTAGAACTGAATGAAGTAAGCAATTACATTGCCAAGCTCCAAAACCTTTTTGCACAGAGCCTCTTGGTGGATAATACAATGATAGGTTATCAGAGGAGCGAGGTGGTTACTTGTTTTCAGTTTCTCCTATATCAGTCCAACCAAGCCCATTTTTCTCCACACAATGTAGGTGCACCACCGGTAGTCAGCCCCACTGACTTTTCCCAGTGTAAATTGATTTTACCTCACCACTGCATCAAAATTGTCCCTGCCTGTCATTGTCCTATGCCATGCAGTTACATCCAAAAGCTTCTCACTAATACTCAATTATAGTGCCACACATATGTTCAGTTATAGTGAGTCATCATGTTTAATAATCGTGATCTCAACATTGGTCATAAATCGTGACCAGAATTCATTATCAATCGATTGGACTCGATGTCTCACTTAAAATATAAGCAAAGAATGTAACTTCAAGCTTTCTTATGGGAAATCATGATGTTGCTCTTCTCCCAACCGGAGATCACTGTTGGGAAACCAAGAGAGACGCAGAAATGCTACGCTAACAATGCCAAGCCATATTCATGGTTACCCTACGATATCAATCAATATTATGACTGTAATAAATGAATTTCAATTAATGTGATAATTTGGCACCCCTATCAAAACTACCAATCAGTTATACAATACAGGCAATAAACTATGCTAACACAAACACACTCACAGACAGAGTAAACCCAAGTATCAACTCATGTCAAACTCTCAGTCACTGATTTACATAGTCATTTATTGAATTATTATACTTAAGTCTCTAATAACCTGGCCTATTATGAGAGTATTTGCCTTTCAACAGCCAAATGAACAGGTCTGGTTGTGTCAGTGCAGTCTCAAACATTATTTAAATGTTGATGATTGTGGACCTGTTTTGTTTGTTTGTCTCTGGCAGCTGTCAGGCCTCTGCATAGTTAACAACAAGTATGTCTCCAGCCTAAAACAAAAACTTGTGTTGTAGCTGTAGTGAGTCTAATGGTGATTGACAATGCAAGAAATGACTGTTAAAATAACAGACACATCATTGTTCAAGATTGTAATCAAACATTTTGACAACGATAGAAAACCAGGCAAATGAATCAGCTCTGTTTCGTTGAGCGGCATTTTTCTTTTCTATAAAAGTTGAGAAAGTGTGAGAACATTCAGACGGAGAATTTGAGAAAATATTGATCCAGCCAGAGAGATAGAGCTGTGTTTACTCTCACTAGAGCTGACACAGGTATGCATATACACAGGAGAGGTACGAAGACAAAGGACCACATATCCTCCCCATTCTGCTCTCAGCATCAATACCTGATGTGTGTGTGTGTGTGTGTGCGTAGGTGTGTGTGTGTGTGTGTGTGTGTGTGTTAAAGATAGAGAAGTAGAGGGAGGAGCTCATGAGGAGCATCTGGCATCAGTTTCTTGCCCAGCCTCAAATTAATCTGGTTTTATGGCACCCTATTACACTGCCTATCATTGATAATCAGAACCAGTGTGATGGCTCATGCATGTACACAAATGCGCCAACATTTGGGCACACAATATTGCACACAAGGGCTGGGGGATATGGACCACAAGTCAATTTGTTTTAGACCCAACCACACATCTATATCTATTCATAAGGCGAGCCGATCACAGGGCCACATAGTGAGACGGAAAACCATCAACCATCAACCTAATGAGCATGTTTTTGGTCTGTGGAGGGAGCCAGAGAACATACATGAGGAGAACATGCAAACTCCACACAAAAGGCCCTGGCTGATCAGGGGAATAAACCCCCCACTTTAGAGAAGCTGAGGCCCTGTTTACATGGAGACAACTGTCACCTAAAACGCAAAGATTTTTCCTTTGCGTATTCAAACTCGATCTGCGCTCAGACAGGGACCATATAAACAAGTGTAACCGCTGTAGTGTGCATGCCAGTCCAGTAGATGGCAATGTAGATTTGCGCTGAAACAGCGCTGCTCCAACACAAAGCAGAAATTTTTTACCCAAACAACAATGGCGAGTGGACACACAAAGACGTAGGAGTTTCTTCTCTGGACAACAGATCTGTTCAGAAAAAGAATCTGGATAACAAACCAAGCACAGTAAGCAGCACACGTTACTTGGTAGACAGCTGAAGCTGTTGTTGTTCCTGGTATCAGAGATGGGCACTCGAGTTAAAGACTCATACTCCAGGAAGTTTCAAAATAAAATACAATGCATGGACTCTTGCACGTAAATTTCTTCAATTGTTTGTCATTACGGGCAGCACGGTGGCGCAGCTGGTAGAGCGCGTGCCTCACAGCAAGAAGGTTCCCGGTTCGATTCTGGGTCGGGAGGGCCTTTCTGTGTGAAGTTTACATGCTCTTCCCGTGCATGCGTGGGTTCTCTCCAGGTACTCTGGCTTCCTCCCACAGACCAAAAACATGCTCATTAGGTTAATTGGTAACTCTAAATTGTCCTTAGGTATGTGTGTGAGCGTGAATGGTTGTCTGTCTCTCTGTGGCCCTGCGATCAACTGGCGACCGATTCAGGGTGTACCCCGCCTCTCGCCCGATGATAGCTGGGATAGGCTCCAGCCCCCCGCAACCCCGAAAGGGATAGCCGGGTATAGAAAAAAAAAAAAAAAAAAAAAAATATATATAAATATATATATATATATATATATATATATATATATATATATATATATGCCTGTCAGGCACACAAATGCATGTATGTTTTGGTGAAAGTGTATGGAGAGGATTTGTCAAATGAGAAACAGAAACCCCAAAATAAAACACCTGTATTTCCACAATGTTTGCAGCACCATTAATCTCAGTCATTTATGCTTGTCAGCACTGTGTGCATCTGAGTTTGTGTGCGCCCTGTCCCAGACACTGCTGCCATTACCGACTCTCATCAGTGCCTGAACGCTTTCCAATTTTCTATCCTGATTCTGCATCATAATAATATTCAAAACATGCATTATTCCATCTATCTGCTCCCCCTGCGGATCATCTCTCTCCTACCAACACAAGCACACACACACACACACACACACACACACACACACACACACACACACACACACACACACACACACACACAAACAGTGTCAACAAGTCACATCTACCTCTGAGCAGTAAGTAGGTTGGTATTGAGACATTAGGAAGAGTTATGGGTGGCACCAGGTAGCTGCAGCATCATGTGAACTGTTACAGGGCCTATAGGCTGATGGCACCACCTTCTCACTGGTACATACACACACAAAGAGATAGACACACAAACACATACAAACAGGACCATTAGCCCTTGCTGCCTCACCTCACTAAGCAAAGAGCGGAAACGAATGGCAGACCATTAGAGTTTCATTATGGAAGGTTGGCTCGAGTGGAAGGAGGAACAGGGAGAGAGAGGAAGGAAAGACAAAAGGAAAGTGATACAAAAGGAGGAATTTGATGAGTGGAGGTGAAAACAGGGAAAGTGTGTGTGTTTCTTTTCATAAATAGAGAGAAAAAAGAGAAAGAGGAAACAGAAAGAGTACTGAATGCTATTTAACATAGGACAGATATGAGGATATGAGAGCTGTTGTCCGTGACCTCCTCTCATTATTCACTTGGCAACAGTTAATTCAAATGCCTGCGGCTGTTTTAATATATCCCACCTGTTCACACGCATGCACACAGGATATACAGAAGCAGGGGGGCGTAAAGGGGAAGGGAATTCAGGAAGATTCACAGACTCATAGGGCCTCATGACATATTGTATTAGTATTTTGTTACACAGTAATTAATAAACCTTCTGCCATAAGTCCCAAACATTTGCAACTCCAAGCCATTTTCTGCTCTTTGTAATCTGTTTGGATTATTTTTAAGGATACATGTAAATGATCAATCCTTTAGATCTAAATCAAGTTAAAGATGTCTTTTTTAGGACAAGCTGGGCCGTTTGGTAATGATATCAGAGTGATGTATTTAAGATGTTCACATAAAGAATGCAAACAAAGTTACAGCAACAATTATTCATGTACTCAAGCCTGGCACTCTTTTGTTACATACTGTAGTAATATGCCACTCTCTGGTGTAATACTTGCCTTTAATTATGCAAGAACC
The DNA here is from genome assembly GCA_036419115.1 of Scarus forsteni. Classification (NCBI taxonomy): domain Eukaryota; kingdom Metazoa; phylum Chordata; class Actinopteri; order Labriformes; family Labridae; genus Scarus; species Scarus forsteni. The sequence goes on along the minus strand of JAZDUH010000083.1, from coordinate 10,812,985 downwards.
ACCTCACATTGTTTTTTTATTTGTTTTGGGATCTGATAGATGTCTTTCTTTTCTCTTGTTGACCTTTCGCTGCTCCTGGTTGGAAGCTAGTGTCAAGAAAACAAAAGAAGAAGAATTAGGGTGCATCTAATTGGTCAAATAACAGGAAGCCCTCACTTTCTTTAAGGTTTGAAATAAAGATCTAATAACAACGCTGCCTCAGTGTTTTATCACGAAAATGTGATTAAAGCTACTAGTAATGGAATTACAAGTATTATATCATCCCTGAATCATTGTTTTTCTCCATGAATTGTTTGTATACTGAGCTTCCAAATAAACATGTCCCTATAAAGACCCATTTCAATGTCCCAAAGACATTAGTGAAAAAAAAAAATTGAGTGCTATAGTTGGGGGTGCTAATGATCCCAGAGAGTTGGAACTACTGAAGACCTTATTTCTCTTCATGCACCAAACATATCATGGTTTTCTTGTTTTTGATTGTAAAAGGTGCATCCTTCGGCATCTTTCACACAACTAACTCTTTAAATAACACTTCCACAAAAAAGGGACATTTTTGAAAATTTATTAATGGATGCTTGCTTTGTTCATGTGTTTGTTGTATCATTGACTAATAATGCTAAAATATCTGGTAAAAAGGGATTTAAAACAAGACTTGGGTATTAATGTTTTTTTGTTTTTTTTTCCCAGTTCTGAATCAGTTACAGGATTGAAAGATTAGAGATTCATGAGGACTGACTGCATGATTCATAAAACCACTTTAAAATAGCAAAATATACATGCTAATGAAGAAAAACCTGACAGTCTGCCATGGCAGCATGGAAAATATGAATATTTCCAGGGAAAAAGAGCTTAAATTGGCTGTAATTGATTTTGGAAAAATTTTTTATGCATTTGTCTTACTTTCACCAAAAATTAAATGACATGGCTTGAATTCAATTTTTATTTTATTCATTTAAAGGGACTGTGAAGAGAATCTGTTTCCGGCGACATTAAGACTCTACTACTCATGAGCACGTGCGGCGACTGTTGTAATGCTGCGTTGCAGTAACCCCGGAACTGGGAGTGACAACATCTCCAACTTATTGGCGTTCCAGTTGAAGTCGGAAAAAAACATGCCGATCTACCAGGCTATTGTTAGCTGTTGTTAGCACGCCCTGTGTTGTTGCATGAAGAATGTGATTATCACTATGGCAGCATTTTTGTAAATATACGACTAACAATACGATGTATACAGCTGATCTAGAGCCACACCACAGTCAGAAGTGCAAATAAATGGATTATTTCAGGAGCTAAATAACTGTTCACACCGGGGGCATCCATCTTCGATTGTCAACTCAGGTTTCAACGAGTTTCCCAGTAGGAAATTCTGACTTCTGGGGACATTTTAGTTGCAGTTTCCTACTCGGAACTTGGAAATTCCTACTTCTGACTACAACTTGAACGCACCACAAACCAAAGCGTGTGCTTGTTGTGATGCTAATAAAAATGCAGCTCAGACCTTCCTCGGAACTATAAAACTCATCTTAAAGTGTGTATTTCGATCAGGCATATATCTAAAAGTGAGACTTTTTTGAAATTACTTATAAAATCCTCACAGTCTCTTTAATTTAACCTTTATGTAACCAGGAAACCCTCATTGAGATTAAAAATCTCTTTTGGAAGGGTGTCCTGAATCCAAAGGTCAATAATATTGCTTGGTGCATGTAAGTTAAAAGACATATTTAAACACTGATACATGTTTCTTGATGAAAGTGTCACATATTTGTTTCCTTTTGTGCCTTCAAATTGCAAAAATTTGGCCTTTGGCAATGAGAATAGTTTTTCTGAGGCCCTCTTGGAAAACATAGTTGGCCATTTAAGTTTTAAATGTGTAAAATGGTCTTTTCTAACTCTATTTCTCTCAAACGCACAAAGGAGGAGAGGGCTAACCAAGGCATATCTGCTCACTGTCTCACTCTCTCCTCCACACCAAACCACACACAAACACACCTCCAAGGTTAATAGTTGCTGTCATGGGCAGGGTGAGCAGTAATGGAACACACAAATGCCCTGGGGAAAAGCAGACTGCGGATAGACAGAATGATGAGGAAGACGGCAAAAAGGAGCAAGATGGAGGTGTAAAAGAAGTATGTAGAGAGCGGGATAAACTATTCCTGTGAATCAATTACCCCTCCTCAATGCAAATGAGATTATTTATCTCTCCATTAGCACTAAATTATTCACACTCCTCCCTTGTTTGTATGTGTGTGTTTTTGTGCACTTGCAGGCTGCTGGTTGGGGAGGGAGGAAGGGATAAACCTGCTAAGGGAAAGAAAAAAAACATGTCTGCAAATTGAACAACAAGCTATTTACATCTTTCATCAGCCATGCTTGTTCCTCATTAGTTAACAATTTCAAATCAATATGCCACCCCCTCTCACTCCTCCGGCAGTGATCCCTGTTATGTCTTACACCTCTATTTTAGTGTGCTGTCGCTGTCAGCGGCGATTGCTGCGTTTGGTCACGAAATTGAGACAGAGCAAGTGCGTCATGTATGAAGGTCAAGACAACCTAAGCAGGAACAATGGTGGTGAGAGTTTCCATATTTTTTTGTCTCTGTTCTGAGGAAAATAAATACAGAAAAAAGGCCATGAATCTTCTCAGAATATTTAATGTTTACTGTTGTAAAGTGTCTGACTAGAACTACAGCCTGGGGGTCATTTGTCTCCAGAATGAAACAATTGCAGTGATAGAAAGTTCAGCAGTGAGTTAAAAATACAGTAGTGGTTCTGTTGGTATGTGTGGTAATGTTATAAGTACATGGAATTTGCTGGCAATTTGAATTCAAGAATGGCTTGAAACGAACGGCCCATTTACAACTGTAAATCGGTTCTAATTGATCAGTTAAAAGAGCTGTTTAAAAGACTACACTTGTTTGCAAAAGTAGCTTCTCTTGGAGTTAGGTCAATAAAACAAAACTTATGCTCATGAGTAAAAGATAATATGACAATAGCACAAGATAAAGGTAACATACATGATCATTTAGAGTTACTGAAGAATTTATCTGATGACTGTAGGCAGAGGTGGGCTAACACTACCCATTGACTCCCAGTGTTTAAGCTAAGCTACCTAGCTGTGGGTGAGTTTTGGCTGTTAGTTTCTTGTTACTGGACACACAGACAGAAGAATGATGACAACTTGTTTTAAATTCGGAGTGAGGCAAGTCAAAAACAAAACAAAAAAATTTGTGGTACCCCTTTAAGGTTAGACTTAAAACTTTTTTTTTTTTTTTAATAAATCTTTCAGTTAGGGCTGGCTCAGGCCTGGGCCAGCTCAAACTTAAGCTTAAACTGCTGGAGGATTTGGCACAGTTTGGCAGGGGTCCCCCTGGCCCACCATGGTGGCTCTGCCTCTGATTTAGCCTTCCCTTTAGCCCCATTCCATTTACCTGCTTTACTCCAAGTGCTGTTTCCTGCAACAAGCATCAACAGAAATGACATAATTTAAGATCAATTCATATTTAAGACAAATTGTGAACCCAGTTTAATGTCAGTTCAGCGAGATGCTGTTGCAATATTAACACTAACATTATAGATGTTAATGCTAATATTAGATTGACCTCTCCATTCATGGTTGTTATTGATTAAAACATGGGATGATATAATCTAACAACTGTCTGATGATAAAATGCCATTGATTTTTTTTAATAACGTCAACAATTTTTACCATACCTATTCCAAACAGGCGTTTTTATTTTTCAGGTCTATTTTTGCCCCTGCCCCATTTTTTCGTGAAAGGTGTTGCAGGCATCAAAATAAAAATGTGTGAATATTTGTATAAAATATCAATTAATCATTAAATATAATACTTTTGTGTATTCAATTGGATACAGGTTGAAAAGAGATCTGAAAATCACTACATTCTGTTTTATTTAAATATCCCATATCATGCAAAAAACACTTTTTTAAGGCTTTTGAACATATTTGGGTTTTTTTTGCCTTCCTCCCCACAAAATGTGATAGCAGACAACAACACCTGTATTTAGCGTTTAGTATTTAACTCATGGTATTTGGCAAGTTGTTGAGTCTGTGGATATACTGTTATGTAACAGTATATTTTCATTTGCATAACCCTAAACAGATTTTCCTACCCAAATATACGCAGTGCTAGTTAGAAATGAAACAAAGCCAAAACATGATCAATACAACTCATGATCCTATTAGTTAGTATTCTTTTTTTTTTTTGGCTGTGTTTCATTTCTTACTTGCAGCAAATGTCTGCTCTTGTGTTTCCCTCATATTGCACTGCACCAAGCCATTGTCCGCTGCAGCCCTCATTGGCCTTTGGCATATGATTTCCAAAATGCAGTTTGTTTATCTGTGAGTCTGAGTGGACATTTGTGCAAAGTTTGAGGACAGTTTTTCAAAATGCTGTTGAAATATTGCATCGAAAATCAGGGATTGAATAGGACAGGCAGAGAACATGACCTTTCATCTAACTGTCTTATACAATAAGTTTTAACATGGACCAGAGTAAACTATGTGCAAAGTACAAAGAAATTCCTTACAAGGTTCTTGAAATATCCTGTTGATTCATTAAGGATGAAGATGACACTAAATGAATAACACTAAATTGAATGTGCAGCTGGAAGTCCAGAGTTCTTTTTTTCACTGAAGAAAACAGGGACACTTTTACTAGACATACTGTAGTATTGTGATTGGCTACTTAATGACACCTGTGATGGTAATGCACATCCAACCAGTTGTTAATATGGGCTGAAATATTACAAATTATTATATTTGATTTCCCACGCCACACCTGCTTTTCTGATATTATTTCAGCAGACTAGTCCATCAATTGGCACAATGTAGCTACAAAGAAGGAAAAATGCATGGCAACAAGATCCCTTGTCAACAGTGGAAGCACACTGAGATATAACAAGGAAAATATGTTCACAGCTTACTTATTGGATCAGAGCAGAAACTCAGACAATTATCTTGTAATGTGTACCCTGCCTAAGTTTCTAGCTGGCAATAGTAATTAAAAGAGTGCTAATAAAGTACTATCCCAAGATTTCAAAGTTGTTTTGCTGGGATTTTATTAAAACATATGCCCTTATTTAAAAAAAGGAATCCTGAGTTTCAACGGTTTAATTTCAGGTTTTGATGTCATGGAAGTAATCACACTGTTTTACATTTATTTTATATTTATTACATTTTACACGACACCCAACACTAGTTTAAATAAGGTTTTGGTGTAAGTTAGGGGTTTGTATGAATTTAAAGTAATGATTTTGTTTTTTGTCGGTCCGTGTGTCTGGTCTCACATCTGTCCAGTCTGACAGACACTGTCCCTGTAAAATGCTCCAACACATCCTTCAGCCCAGATTGTCTTTGCTGCACCCTTTGAACCATGACAGTCCTTTATTATTCTACCAAGGGTCATTAGGATTTTCACAAGCATTCAAAGGGTGCAACAAAGGGATTACAGAGATGAAATAATTTACAAGATGATGACATACATGATAAAATACCCCTTTCAGGAGAAAAAAGGCATCAGGCACAAAGAGACATAGAGATCAAAGTTGAGACATGGCAGAAGAAGCAGATGAAGTAGAGCTGAATCAAGACAGAGTGTCTTCCAGGCATTCCAGGTAAATATTTCAATATACCCTGATCATCAGACTCCATACCTTTGATATGCAAAATGAGAAGCTAGGGAGCAGAAACCAAATGAAAAATGCAAAACACTGATAGGAACAAGCAACTGCCTTCCAGAGCATTTTCTTCGATCACAGTATATCCAGAAACTTCACTTAGTTCTGCTTTTCCAAAGGTTTATGGAAAAATGAAGTATGTGCTTTAAAGGTGAAAATCCCAGAGAACTTGCCAGTGAGCCTTGAACAGACTGTCAGGATAGTGCATGGAAGTCCACTGACTTCTTGAAATCAAAGTGTCTTATAAAGTTAGCATGTATGTTTTAATGATTTTATTTAAACTAAATATGGAATTGTTCAGAATGGAGGATAATAAAGTCATAAATGCAAAACATGACTGTATTACATTGAGGAAAAAAACAACAAACAAAAAACAGTGCCATTTGTTCCCTTCCATCAAAACTTCTATTCATCATACTATAATTTTCTGTAGGACCTTTAACTAAGTTCTTCAACTATTTCATCTCTTCACACACTGTAGCCTAATCACAGTGATTCTGACACAAAATGAGCAGGTGAAAAAAAAATTCTCATAAAATTTACTGATAAACAAGGGTCTCCATCAGACGTCCACAACCACTTGGTTGTGTTCTAAAACCTGGTCACAGATCATTATGGCCGCCATTTTTGCAGCATTTTATTCATGGTAACTGGTGACTTTCAGCTAACAAGGTTTCGAGATTCATCATTAAGTTGTTAAGTTGAAGAAGAATGTCTTCATAATGTAGTTTAGAAACAAGCCCATGTCTCTCTCTGATCCTGTGGTTTAGTGACTTACATCATGTGCCACATAAGTGTTTGGTTGTCCTCTCCTCTTTGCCTCATCGTGAAGGCTGGTCTGGGACCATGTTTTATTACACAGAACTGGGCAGTCATACAAAAACTTTGGGCGCTCACTGGTTTACATGAACAAACATGTCTAACAATGTGTATAGTGTAGTGACATCTGCATGACATGTCCAGTATTTCCAATTTCACGTGGGGAAAGCTAACAGTTGTGCTGCTAAGCCTCTGCTTTGAGAGTAAATGTGGTAATGGGTCACAGTTACTGTTTATCCGTATACACTAAAAACTACTGGGTTAAAAGATAATCCAGTTGGGGCTGTTTTATAACCCACTTGCTGGTTCATTACAGCACCAACCCAGCAGTAGTTAATTTGACCTAGCAAGATGAAATGGTCCATTTTAACCCAACAAATGAGTAAAATATTTGACTCAAATTCTGGATCAAATCAACTGCAAATCTGTGTAAATTCAACCAAAAATATTAGTTGTATAGCTTCCCAAATGCAGGGTCAAATCAATTTCTATTCTTGGTATTTTCAACCACACATATTTGTTGTATACTTCATCCAAATGCAGGGTCAAATCAATTTCTATTCTGCATTGTTACAATCATACATATTTGTTGTATACTCTTCCCAAATGTTGGGTCAAATTAGTATCTTTTCTGGGTGTTTCAACCACATGTATTTGTTGTATACTCCACCCAGTTGCTGGGAGTTGCTGGGAATTGGAGCTTTTTGGCAAGTCACATCAGCTCTATGTTCACAGATGCAAAAATAAAGCATACAAAGGAAAGAACACTGTCAAACAAGCCTTGAGGGCAGTATGTCATGCCTTAGGGATTGGGATGGTAAATCTCAAAAGAGATCAAAGCGTTATATATTATCTGTTGCATAGCTTTGTTTTTTTTTAATCTGTCAGTATTTTCTTGTAATAGTGCTTGATAACAGGCTTTTAAACAAGCTTTTAAAATGTACAAAAAAATAACAAAATGTGAGGTCCACAACAAAGAGTATTTTCTTTGTACTCTTCTCTGTAAAAACAGCTCACAGAGGAGCACATGTTCTTCAAAAGCAGGCTGTTGTGCTAATAAGCACCATATTGTAGAGCCAATTCCTCTGTGAGATGCTCCATTGCTGCTTTATCAGAGAGTGAATCCTTGCTTTAAGACCTTCACTGTATACTCTGGACAATTGTATTTATGGATTTTCTTTTTTTTTAAACTTATTTACATCTTTCTGGGACATGAAGACAACCATCTCAGGGTGTAATTTGAGCTGATGACAAACAAAATCGACTAAAAAAGAAAAACAGGTTTGGAGCATCTTACTGAAGTTTTTATATCAACAGCATTAGCTATATTAATTCCCAAATAAGAATATATGGTTATCCAGTTTTTAAAGGCACCTCTTAAAACAGGCTACCACGTGTTTTGTCTGAGATTGCACACACACATGCATATAGGGGATCATCTCATATAAGATGTAACATACAGTCCACCATTAACCTGTCAATAAAGACAGTAACTCAAATGCTGTCAGTGAATTCTGTTTATTCTACATTAAAGTTAATTTAATATGAATTAAGGGTGCAAGAAAATATTGATTGCCAATTTATTGTGGCAAAATACTGTATCAGCATTTTAGAGCAAAGTCATGATATTTATTGTTTTCGGAAGAGTTTGTCTGTCTGTCTGTCCGTCCATCTGTCTGTCTGTGAACAAAATAACTCAAAAAGTAATGGATGGATTTTGATGAAGTTTTCAGGAAATGTTCAGCATGGGAAAAGGAAGAAGTGATTCAATTTTGGTGTTCATCCGTATTAGCGTCTGGCCGCCATGACGAAAAATGTGATTTTTGTGAATAGCTACTGAACTAATATAGATATCATTACGAATCCAATAGCTAATGGTATCTTTTCATGGTCAAGGAATCTAAATATTTAGATGAAATAAAGGTAGGACTAATATTTATGGTGAAAATCACAATATGGGAAAAAATCACAATGTTTATAGAATGAAGGAGAACAATATACTCACCCAGAAGGCTTTCCTGATGCAAAACTTATTAGTTTCACCAATATTTCATCATGGTCCGCTCGGGCTACTCCTTCATTACAGTCTGTGTCGCTCCACCCATGCACAGTACAGCTCATTGTTTCAGGGGCAGACTGCCGGCTACACAACAGCTTCCTTCTTCCAGTTTTGTGCAAAATGGACGAATATCTATAGGATGAAGATGTTGTGGAGGAGAACTTTGAATATGATGGGTGTCCTTACAGTTTTCAGCCAGAGTTTACAGATGAGGAGCTCATCGAAAGAAGGAAGCGGAGGCAAAGAGAAGAACAGCTCTCCACAGAGTACTGCGCATGCGCGGAGGCAAACATTCTTCTTCTTCAGTTCAGAGGTCAGCACAGCCACAAAACATGTCTGGAGCGACACGGACTGTCTTGGAGGAGTAGCGTGAGCGGACCATGATGAAATATTGGTGAAACTAATGAGTTTTTGGATGATTAATGCAGTTTTAGGAGCGGCGCTATACATGCCCTATGTGCTACCATTATACGGATGTCCGCTGCTCGATTTTGGATCTAAATATCTCCCGAAGCACTGTTTGGATCAGGAAAGCCTTCTGGGTGAGTATATTGTTCTACTTCATTCTATAAACAATGTGAAAGCTGTAGAAACCGAACTTATCCTTTAAATCCTCCTCTCCCTGTTACATATGTTGTCATGACTTCTGTCAATTAATCTATGTTGCAGGGAACATGCTTTCTTAAACTACGCTGAGTGGAAACTGTATTTAACTCATACATTACTGTGGGTTCTTATGCTGCCAAAAATGAACAGATTTTTTTAATTAAAAAATGTTGACATTGCTCTGTGAAAACTTCTGTGATATATCTTTAAACTTGTCATTCATGTAATACCACATGTATCTTATGACCAGATTCTTTCCAATACACAACACTAATTTTAATTAAATAACTAAAACAAAACATCAGCTATTTGCTGCATCGATACATTTGATTTTTCACAGGCCATGACATAAAAAAGACAACTGAAAAAAATACATTGCTCTGTGAAAACTTCTGTGATATATCTTTTAACTTGTCATTCATGTAATACCACATGTATCTTATGACCAGATTCTTTCCAATACACAACACTAATTTTAATTAAATAACTAAAACAAAACATCAGCTATTTGCTGCATCGATACATTTGATTTTTCACAGGCCATGACATAAAAAGACAACTCTGAAAAACATAAATTACCCAAATCTGTATTTAAAATACACAGTTTAAAGATATTTAGCTTTTTTGATGTGATGCCACCGTCTTTTTAACTTAACTTGATGGCTAAGCAGCAGCGCTATGGTGTCATAGTCATTCTGAAGCAATTGTGTAGGTTCTTTTTGTAATAGAGCAACATTATTGTTATTTTCACTGTCAGTCATGGGGACAAATAGCTAAATGAGCAATGCATACTGTCCCACATTTTTAGCATCCCTCTTCTGGTATTCCAAAGGGTACCAATCTGGCCCAACAGTTGGAGCCATAAACACTGCAGTCGTTTGATTGACTGATGAAACAATGATAATTTCCTATCTTTTCAGGAAGAAATATGGCAAAGTTTCCCACTTTCCTACCTGCCTTCAAGTAAAGGTACAGCAAGACATCAAAACTCAAGCAAGATTAGGGCTTACTGTAGTTGACAGCTTACTGTAAATACAGCTGAAAGTAGTTAGGAGGAGGTTGCTTGCCCTTGACCAGGTTGCCCACTATTCATTTTCAATATACAAGATGTTTTAGATTCTTCCATTTTTTTGAAGTGACAAAAAAGCCTGTGGATAAATCCAGAACACATAAATTGTGTAAAGCTCCTGTAATTTAAGAAAACAAATCTATTGTAATTTCTTGATTATAACACACACAACATATTTTAATTTTTTTTGTCTGGAACAACACTGTGCATGAATATAACACACACCCACACTTTGCCCAAACCTTACTGCCTCCGACAACTCAAAACTTACCTTTATTCAAACTTCAAATTTCAGTTTTTTTCACAACAAACACACGATTTAAACAGATTGATACAACCATGCGCAATTACTTATTTTCTGAGCATGCTCAGCAGTAGTGTACTGTCCAGTCAGGGAGCAGCGATCAACATGCTGATGTCTCTGACTAATTGCAGCGCAGCTATTTTCTATCCCCTTACTCACAAGATGGCAGTACCCTGTGTTTGCCTGGCTGCCGGTCACAGAGAAAGAGCTTATTTTGGCTTTTTGTATTAGATGTGTTGCAGTCACTATATTGGCGAGACAAAATATTTTACGAATTTTGCTTGTACTCATGCATAAAACCCAAAAAGTTAGAGCTTATTGAAAAGCAAAAAAGTGCGTGTATTAATCGAGAAAGTGCAGCAAATAGTCCTGTTGTTCAACTCAACAAATGCAGTCAGACATTAAATCAAAACCCCCAGCAAAAATGTGTTCTGACAAATCATGCTTTAAACCAACACTATGTAGTATTTCAAACATAATATAATCCTTTGATATTCATTGTGATGGTCCACCACTTTACAATGAGTTGAATGACACCTCTGGAGTGGTCTGTATCCCTTTCACTGGCGCTATGTAACTTCGAGGTGGATGGTGGGAACCCTGCCACACTAAAAAACTACACGTTTGGACTGCTTTACGGCATACGTCACTTCCCCCGATTCCCGATTTGTTTAAAACACAGAAGTCTGGGCGAAAGCCAATCATTAACGCAGAGCTATAACCATGGCGGAGGCAATAAAGACCGTAAGGAAGAGAAAAGTTTTGTCGGAGGATACAAAACAAAGAAAGCGAGAGAAAAACAAGCTGAATGCTCGGACCAAAATAAACATTGGTTCGGCGTTCACTCGCTGGCGTGAAATAAAAGACGAGGAGGGATGTCCGACTATCAGGTATGTTGGGCAACTAATTTATGACGAAGTTCCTCAAAAAAACTTGACAGGAGAAAGCTACAGTACAACAAATCCAGAACGTACCAGTATGTGGTTTGGTTTAGACCTATTTCAAGTGTGTGATACCGCCAGCGCGTCGTTGTCTTTACTTTTATTCACTTTATCGCTTCAACAGGACGGGGGCGGGGGCGACTTCACGGTAATAAAATCAAGTTGAACTTAGCGATTTTCAACATCGTCATTTAGTCAAAAATAAATACATTACCTCGTCGCTATCCATCCTGCAAACAGCCGCTGAAGACAGTAGAATAATTTTGAGCGAAGTCCTGGCTTCTGTGATTCGCCTACAAAACAAACGCACGCGACCGGCAGATCTGTATCCTGACGACAGTATGCGCGCGCTAGAGCTAATGGGTAGTTAAGTTCTCTCTCCAGTCAAGCGGAGATCCTCCGTTGTGCTGCTTTAACAGAGAGACTTACATCAAAACATGCTGTTGTCTCTTTAAAGATGAACTTGTTTTATATTATTTCTGTACCTCAGATAAATATCTTGTCAAAATATTTTAAAAGGTGGTTATTGTTTCTTGTGCAAGGCTTCACCGCAGTTTCTTCAACACCAACAAAAAAAATAAAAGTAAACATTTTCTACTGCATTAGCCAAATCTTTCAGTGCCTTAAAAACTGTTTTTAAAATAACATCATGTGCTCTAAACAGACTTACTGGCAACAAACAGTCCTGCTGTTGCTTTTGTGTCTTTCAGTATTTATTCAGTAGACAAAAGTTATTTTAGACAAATAAGGTAAGTCAAATTGAAACAGAAAAGCAGTCAGAGAGCGCAGACCTCTGCTAAGCAGCTCAGTTCCACCCATAGATTGTGATTTCCACCCAACATTATATTCCTATATTTATTTTATAAGCACACTGTGGGATTAAAAAAAATATTCAGGAAGAATAATTTTTTTACTATAAATATCATCCAATGGAGTGAGTTAGTTGTGGAGCTTGTAACCTGTTGACTGAACCAGTTTGCTGCTGCTTGTACAGATGTTGGTGTTGTGCTCGCCACTGCGCTCTGAGTGGGTGATGTCGCCAGCCCCGAGCAGAACAGTCACTCACACACAGAGACTTTTGCCAGACCATTTCCGTATTGATATTATCAGCAGCCTTGTTTTAAGAGATTAACAGGCATGTCTGGAGCAAGCAGAGCTGCTGTAAATGTTTCTATGACATTAAAGGGCTCACAGCACCTGTGAGTTGTGGACAGGGATATTTATTACATTTTGGGAGACTGTTGCTTTAATTCTTCTTCAAAGCCAAGGCTCCAGGAACAGCACCAGGCTTTCTCTATTGCCAAAGCTTTTCCTCCTCCCTGCTATGTCTGTGAGCAGAACTGTGCATGCACAGCTCCCAGTGCTGATTGACTGTTCGACGTGTCCTGATTCTGTGAGACAGAGTAGAGACAGCAGGAAGAGCGGCATGGAGAACTCGTCCCCTGGCACTGCGAGGGAAACTGGGAAATGTAGTGACATAGCCTTGGAAAACAAGACATCAGTTTGCAAACAATTTACAATTCCCATGATGCTGTAAATGAATGGGATTTGCCACAGTTACTGCTTATTTTCAATAATTTAATGGATGTTCCGATATTTTTCACTGATATTTAAAATTGCCATGTGTTTGTGTTTTGTACAAACAAATGCCCTTAGCTTCGCAGTGAAGTCTGGGTATTGCTCGAAGCAGAATTTGTCTGATGGTCATGATAAATAATTTTTTATACACATTTTAGAAGTCTAAGTCTCATCCAGTCTCTTTTAAAAGTTATATTAGCCCTTAAGGTTAAGCTCCATAGCTCAAATATGATACTCACCCTTTTGCAAAATATTGCAGCATGAAGATGCAAAATTATTGATGAGCTCACTTGGTTTTCCTGGACTAGAAAAGTTTTAGTGGCAACAACTGCAGCTGCCAAAACATATGGGAGAAAAAGCATTTCACTTATGAGCAGAAAGTCTAAACTTTGACTATTTGAGGAGGATAACCATGTCAAAAAAATCCATCATTGTGTTTGGCAGAGTTTACACTTTGTAACTTTATAGCAGCATTTGGTAGACACCATCAAAAGAAGTATTTTGTGACACTTCATAAAGCCATCACCTGGATTGCACCAGTCAACACACAGGGACTATTTACAAAATTACAGAGCTGTTTTTGTCTGGGGAGAGAATATTACTGTCCTGTAGTCATAGTTTGATTTCGGGGTTAAGGACAATTACATGATTCACTGCTGTTAGTTCTGCAGTGCAGGGGCTTCTCTCCGCTGGTGGACTTGGTACCTGCAGTAATAATAAGACTGAGTGTTGACTACTTTTAAAAGTCTCTTGGACAGAGTTTGGAAAGTAAATTTTACTTTCATGTTATTCTTTCTAACGAGATAGGGGCTGCGAGAAGCCTCAAAATCAATGCAATTAGCTATTGAATAAAAAGGCTGCGGACTTTTCATTGCTAAATTCTTTACTTAATAGGACAGTTTAATGAAGAGCAATCAGTTAACTTAACTCTATAGTCTACTATTCAGACATTAGTGGACTGAGAAAACCTGCTTTATCATCTGTGTGGATGATCCCTATGTCTAATTAGGCAACCGCAGAGCCAAAAAAACATACTGACCTGTCCAATTGATATGGCAGAATTGGTATGGTGTGGAACCAAACTGTATTTACAATACTATACGAATTGTCTTTTCAAATGTCATGATGAATGATACCCTAGTTAGGTTCCAAATGCTAACAGCAACTGGTTGCTATTCTATCAATCTTTATTTGTATAGCACCAATGCATAACAAATGTTTTATCATGGCACTTTACAGTGGAGCAGACTGAAGCCATACTGTTGGTTTTATAGATTCGCATATCTGCTTGGTGTGGCAAGATTAGGTTTAAAAAAAGAATCTCAGCCATTACTTATCTTGGCTGTTAGCATCCATGCTTCAACACCCTGGAGCAGGCTGCTTTAATGAATTCACCCAAACAGCAGCTTGTACATTTATGTTGATTCAGTTGTTAGCATAGCAGTGTCTCTAGACTCTGAACATGGAACAGACATGCTCCACCAGGTAACCATGGGCATCTCTTAACATGCACACACAATGACACCAAAACCACATGTGTCAGCAGATAGGAAACATGCCCCAGAACAATCCCAGCATCCCTTGAGTGTACCATAAAAGTCCAAGCTCCATAAAAGCTCCAACCTGAGGGACTTGGCTGCAGAGCTTGGGGGACAGTCTGTTATTTCTTATGGGGCATGAGAGCTTGACACGTGCAGTCATCAACCACCTGCAGGCAGTCTCCCAGTTTCAATTTATAGTAAGTTTAAGCTTTTCCAGTGTTTCGGGCTCCAGGGAGTCCCAAAGGCCAAGTCCACCAGCATGTTGAGTTCTGGACAAAACATAAGTGCAACAGGGGTTCATTGACCGGACTCCTGGACAGCTATTTTGTAAGACCACATGATCAGGAGGGGTTGTCAGTCCCAGTCCTGTTGATGCTGACTGATTAGGATCTCTAGCTGTGTGTTCTTCTACTGGAAAAGAACTGCCCGCACCCCTACAATGCAGGATCAGTGTCAAGGATAAGGGGCTAAGGGGTCAGGGTAAGCTAGGATGAGGGCGGTGGTCAAGGCTGCGTTGAGCTGGCAAATACTTCAGATGAAGGGCTAACCTTGATAAGTCAGCCAGTGGAAGAGGCTGGCGATAGTGGCGAAGACCCTAACAAAATGCTGGTAGTGCGATGTAAGCTCTTCAGTTCAGGCCAAATATTTGTAATTGTAGTAAGTAAAGCTTTGTAGGTCCACAATAGCAGGCCATCCCTACCAACAATCTCTTGTTGCCTACAAGACAAGAACCAGAGACGATTACAAGATCAAATAAAATGTGGCAAAGAGATATATAGACAGAGGATGGAGGGAGAGTGTTGCCAAATCCTCCGGCAGTCCAAGCCTATTGAAGCTCAATCATGAGCTGGTCCAGGCCAGAGCCAGCACTGACAGTTTTATCAAAAAGGGAAGTTCTAAGTCTGACCATAAGGGAAGAGAGGTTGTCGACCTCCTGAACTGTGGTTTGTAAATGGCTCCAGAGAAGAGGAGCCTGATAACTGAAGGCTCTACTTCCCATTATTGTTTTAGAGGGTGATGGTACCACAAACAGGCCGGCATTTTGGAAGCATAACATTCTAAAGGGGCTGTATGGCACTAAAAGCTCCTTAAGATAAATTGGTGCATGCCTGCCCACTTAAGAGCTTTATAGGTGAGAAGAAGAATATTGAAATTTATTCTTGATTTTGTGGGAAACCAGTGCAGAAAGGCTAACACAGGAGTAATTTGATCTATTCTCCTAGTTCTTGTTGGCACACATGCTGCAGCAATTTGAACAAGCTGTAGAGTCTTAAGCAACTTGCGAGAACAGCTTGATAGAAGAAAATTACAATAATCCAATCTAGAGGTACCAAAGCATGGACAAGCTTTTCAGCATCACTCAGACAAAATAGTCCTGAACTTTTGCAATGCCATTAAAAAATGGCTAGTTTTTAAATGTGTTTTATGTGGGGGTTGAAGAATAAATACTAATCATATAGAACCCCAAGATTTCTAACAGTTGTGCTCAGTGCCAGGCTAATGCCCTCAAGGACAGTTATATCATTTGACAAGGTTTCTCTAAGGTGCCGGGGCCCCGGTACAATGAACTGTGTCATGTCTGCGTTTAGAAGCACATTTCTGGTCATCCAGATTCTAATGCCTTTCTGGCATGTTGAGTAACATCAGTGTTCATGACATTAGTAAGGGGAAGCATATAAAAACATTTTGAAGTGGACTAAACACATAACCTTGAGGAACTCCATAACTGACTTCAATGTACAAAGAAGACTTATAGTTCAAATTTACAAACTGGTATCAATCAGATAAGAAGGTCCCGAACCAATTTAAAGCAGTCCCTGTAATCCTGAGTAATTCCTTTAATCTCTGTATAAGAATGTGATGAGCTATAGGGCCCTAATTTTGTGGAGTAGAGCAAGGTGACGCAAGGTGCACGGAGCCTGGCGCACCCTGGGCAGTGTTCATTTCGTCCTGCGCACTGCTGTGCACAGACAATTCGACAATTTGGTAGACCGGCTGCGCTGAGTGTGATGGCCCACCTGTTGCTGTTGTTGTTGAAAGGACCCCTGATTGGCTAGACTATGAACAGTTAATATATTCATGTGTTAGGATTTTTTTTACCTCTAAACAGGCACCGTTTTCACTGTTTTTTGTAATCAGTGAACATTTTTCGTGCTGGCAGGGTCCATAACCTCAAATTCAGAGCACCTGTCACCAGTGTTTACTGCTTGGATACAAAAGTCGAACCATGCTCTTTCAAGTATCATCAGTATAGTATTTATAAGTGTTATAAGAATATTTCTCATTATTATAGAAAATGGGTTGTATCATGTTTCGTAACAGTGTGACATATATTTTTTTAAAGGCAGGGGTTGACTGAAGACAAACTGTGGACATGTTGGCCAAGGCTGAAAATAATTTGTTTTTGTCTTGTTCATAACAATTGCTAAAGATACTATGAGTGTTTTTCTGGCTAAGGTCATGTTCTCCTGGAACAAGGGGGCTACTTGAAAAGACATTAGTTAAACTAACGAAGGGGAGAATGGTGAACAACTTTTAGCTTCTGGGACCCCGTTTACATACTCTAATAGATAATCACTCTTTAGGGCATTTGAATATAAAGTTAAAGATGCAGTCTACGACATGCAGTCTTACAATGCAGTCTTAAAATGCATTAACAATATAACTACAGAGATAATCTGGGGTTTATTTACATCAATCCAGTCTCAACTTCCATACATGCTCACACATGGATGTGTTAAGTAGGGAAGCTGGTGGGAGAATCTCCCCATCACTAGGGACCTATTCCCATATAGGGTGATGCAGGATGGTCTGGGTGCTAGCATTGCGCCAGTTCCCACAACTAAAGATCCAAAGGACTTGCGTTAGAATATTGCTGATAATTTCTGTGGAGTAAAAAAAAATTAAGGAACTAACCTGATTTCTTCATCATGATAATCTCAATCAACAAATTTTCAAATTAGATTTGAATTCCCACATGGCGGTATGACTGAAACAGCTTCCAGATTTCCAGCATGTAACACTGCATTGCAATCTCTTGTTTGAGATTTTCCCTGTTAAATCTTATAACCTGATCAAGTTGGTGCCCTTGGCTATGGCTATGTACTATACTTTATTAAAAAGCAATCTGAAAAACTTGTGTTCGGGTCCCCAAACATTTTTGTAGTTATTGTTAGCAGTATACTGACAGCTATCCTTTAAAAACAAAATGATGATTTAGAATTCAAAAGCAGGGCAACTATCAGATGAATTATATGTTGAAAAATGAAACTTTCAAATCATGTATGCATGTATTCACGCTGGACTTATGTCAAGTATTTCTATGAAAGGCTATTCTAAAGACCCATATGCTTTTCGACTTTTGAAACTGTAATTACAGAGTGCATGAAAGGCCAAATCACAATTCATGCAATCCTGTTGGAATTGCATCAGCACCAAAAAATTCTGATAAAATGGCACTTAGGAATCCTCCTGCTTGCGCTCACAGCCGTTCAACTATGCATAACATCTGCACAAGCATCATAAGGGAAAAAACATTTAAAAAAAAAGGCCACAAACTGTTCATGGATTCAATAGTGTGCATTTAGCTGCCTGTCAGTGCATCTCAGATATTTTTAGAGGTATCTCCTGTGCAAGAAGTGAACCATTAAAATGCATTTTCAATGCAGACAAACTCTTCATCACAGTACAGGCAAGAGGCCTGTAGCAAGTAAGCAATTAGAGAACATTAGTGAGTCTTTAATTAAATACATTTAAACCTTACATTTATTTAAAAAGCTTGGATACACCTAGCTTCCCTGTTGCTCTGCAGCACTGGAGATCATTTCCATTTACTACATAATGTATAAACCATGATTGGAGCGTCATCACTGCTGACACACCAGGTCTTCCGTCTTCATGACATGCTTCAAACTGCCTCAGTCTCAAAAAAAGGAAAGATACCAGACGTCATTTCTTTTCATTTCACTACCAACAAGACAGAACAGTTTGATTTGGTCCACTTACAGTTCAATACTTTGGATTGTATTGTTAGCATACTGCCCATTGACACAGCATAGATTCTTTGAAACTTTTTCAATCAGCCCAGGTCAGAGAGCTGCCACTTCTACATCTTCATTCATTCCTCTTCTCTGCCCTGAGCCCACTCCTCCTCCGTAATAAAGACCTCTGTCTGAGCCGGTTTAGGGGAGGGTGAAAGTCTGTGGGCTCAGGGTAAGCACAGTGAGGATTTCCTGCTCTTTCTCCAGCAAGCTGCAGGGTTATGTAGGGTTATGGGAGTATTAGGGAGGAAAGGAAGGGACTTAGAAATGGCGGTTCCTGGTAGTTCTCATCATAGCACATTGGCAGAGAGATGCACCAAGGGACGAAATGAATAGACAAATGAAATAACACATTGTTTCGAATATATAACACAATGACTGCCAAAGTAGAAGTAACAAAAATAATCCTGATTATTTAATGTCAGTGTGAGTAGTTTGTATGAAGGAATAAACATAAATTCCTTGTTGTTGTTTTGAGAGCTGTATTGGAAGAATTTAATTGAAACATTTGTATGTGTATTCAAGACCTTATTATAGTTGTTTGGACACAAAACCTTGACTCACTCCAAGTAGTAAGAGTTGTGAACCAGAGCTGCTTTCAACAACTCAAAAAGAGGAATCAGAGCAGCTTAAGTCGAGGACATCCTTGTCCAGCAGAACAGCAGATTTAAAGTGAAAGGTAGGAACAAAGAGGGCACAACTTTGGGATCTACTTTGACTATTTGAGCCATGCAGCTTAAAGCATGAGGTGCACTACACAGTGATCGGGGGTGTGTCAGATGTTTTTTTGTCATCTTCAAGTTAACAATGAGCACAAAGAGGCACACAGATGATGATTCATGATCATTCATGAGTGTGTTCTGGTATTATCCTGATTTAAGCCAGTCACAGCTGGAACTTCCATTTCCTTTGAGAAGCCTGTGTGCCTGCAGGGTGGGAAGTCTCTATTGTCTTATTGGCCCTTTTTTTAATGTCATACAGCCTCTTAACACAGGGAAATAACAGGATATTGTTTCATGAAAAACTGATGCCTACATAAAAGTTAGTTAAAATGTCTTTTATAATTTTTTGAGCAGAAGTCTTTGGCTATAATCAATCATTTTTTGCAAAAGGAGGGGAATTTGTTTACTTTTATCAGGACAATAAACTGTCATTCATAGTCATGCATGGAAAATACTGTACATCTGACTGCCAGTTGCTTTAAAGCATGTGATTCTTTTCACTGATGCAAGGCTGTGCATGGTAAGTTGATTAAATGATAAAAAGCAACTTATTTTACCCCTTTCTGAAAAGTTTGGACTTGCTCAGATGACTAAAACAGTTTTGGAAGCTGTATTGACTTTAAATCAGCTCAGATACTGAATTTTGGCATGTATATACAGTAGCGTTTCTAACGACTTGTCTGGTCAGGGGCAAAGCCAAATGAGGCCTAGCTGTCCTGAAATTCTGATAGAACTTTAAAATGTGAATGGACCTTTTTCTTAGATTGGCAGGAGGAGCTGTTGTGGACTAGTGTTGGACACATTTTTGTATAAATACTCTATAATTGCATTTCGTCACACCTTCTGAGGAGACTATGGTTTTGCCAGTGTGTGACTGGTGGTTTGTGAGCAGGATAACTGAATAAGACAAAAATGGATTCAAATGAAATGTTCAGGGCATGTTGGTCATGGTTCAAGAGAGGAAAGAATACATTTTTGGTCGCGATACAAATCTGGAAACTTTAAAAAATATGTTAACAGTGAGCTAGAGCACTTCCTCACATTTTTGCTAATAAATGTAAAAAAAGATCTCAAAAGACTTTGATGACATTTTAAATATGGTAATGATACAAGGAAAAAATATTTTGGTGGAGAAATCCAGATGTGGATCCAATAACTTTTTCCATGATTTGTTAACAGAATTAGATATGGCAGTCTTTTTTTGTTGTTGTTAACCACAATAGCTTAGCATAATGGTTTTTGTCCTACTGAAATAATACCCTAAAGCCACTTACCATGGACACAGTAGAATCAGTAGCCTTTTGTAGGATTCAGGTGGACAGTATATTGATCAATATATTTTTCATCTACATCCTGCAAGAGGCTACAAGCCAGTCTAGCAGTCGGTAGCTGTTACCTAGGACAAAATAGTTGACCATTGTTACAGTTCAACATTAAAAAAAAAAAAATACATATATATATCTAAATGATTGGTTCATCTGAATATTATACCTAACATTTCACTTCACAGTAAATTACTGGCTATTAATTGCACTGATTTTGCAGAATGATGAAGTAAGATGTTTTACTTACAGAGATAAAATATGGAATATGAAAGTTGTGCTTTCATACCAACCCTGGCACATTAATATTGTAAAATTACATTATAGTGTTGTAAAACTGCAATAAGTTGCAATAAATGCACTGAATATAAAAGCATTTGACAGCATTATACTGTTATTACACAACACTTGGCTGTGTTTTTAAAGTGACACTGTAATATTTCTATAAAATTACAGTAAAGGGTTGAAAATCAAAGGACTGCTCTGACTGCTGTGAATTCACAACATTTTATGGTGGTTTTACAATTCTTTTGTCCTTAAATGTAAATTTACAGTACCCTAACCATGAATTACTGTAAAATCCTATCTATTGTTCACAGTAGTCTCTTGCAGTTTATCATCTCTACTGCACACTTAGAGCAACTTAGCCAGTCAATTTCTGTAAAATAACAGAAAGCATGCTCCAATAAAATAATATGTTTACATTCATTTTCAAATAACTTTCCTTTAACCTACCGTGCACAACAGAAGTCCAAGTACAACAATTTTAAAAATGAAATTTTCTGTACAAACCAGTGAAAACCTTTTATCTTTTACAGTGAAAGCTTGGTGCTAACTAGCAAAGGTTAGTTTGTTATAAATTGTTCAGTTAGCAGACTATGCCTTTGGTAAATAAGCACTTGGTCAATCAATATTTTGCTGCCGCTTTTACCTCTGGGTGACATGATGCTCTTGTTTTCAGTCACTGTCAGTGTCATGTACTTATTGCACTGTGAAACAAGTGTATTTTTGTTATGATAAAACATCTTAAAATACCTCAATGAGCTTATATCGGGACTTAGCGTGCAATTTCCAGCCCCACTTCTTAAGCATTCTCTCATTTTGCTGACCTCCAGGATGTGAAAAAAGCGTGAAATTAAACAATCATATTGTGACGCACACCCCTGGAGGGGCCCTGCAACTGACTTTGGGAAACCTCTGGTCGAGTGAACAGTGTGCCTTTGCTCCGGCCTGTGCAGATTTGCGTCTTCAAGCAGGGCCTTTTGCAAAAAAAAAAGAAAAAAGGGAAGCGGAGCGAGTCTGTCCAGCCTTCCTGACAGGCTAAGCAGCCATGTGGAAAAAGAGCTGTGTTTGCTACAGACTTCCACTGCCCCACCACAGGGCTGCATAGTAATCTGTGTGCTTGGCCTTGCTGTGACCTACAGTGATGTCCTGTTTCTCTGCAGGGCTCTTAACCATTTCACTTCTCACATCTAGTGCAAGCTACATATTCTGTTAGTAACAAACCAACAGGGAGTTATAAAATCCATACCAAATTTAAATTACAGACTCATGGATTTTTCCTATAGCTGAAGAAAATATTAGACTAATTTCCACTGGTTGTTTCCTACCTCAATAGTAGGGATCAAACAGTCTATTCAAGGCTTTAACTCAGAAATTCTCAGCTCATACAGTTTTTGCCTTGATGCACAGTTGGTTCCACCTGATTTAATGTCTGTAACCAGGTTGATCTATCTTACTAAGCTCTGATCTTAAACAATTGTGCATGGCTGAAGCTGCAAAGCAAATCAGCGTCCTTTAGAGAAGGCATAAGTGGGACCGCAGGAAGTGACTGCTTGTACAGAGATTAGCATAGATGCTAACAGTTTTAGTGGCAGTTTTATCAGAACTGCACCAAATTTTTTATTGAATGAATAACAACCAACAACACTGAAAGAATTTCTCAATAGAAAGAATATTTTTGCTGCAATCTCTGAACTGTTAATGGACCACTAAAATATACTGAACTATTTGTCATGACATCCTGACATCTAAAGCAATGCTAGCAGCAAGCAGACAACAGCTTCCAATTCTGGTTGTAAACAAAATATGATTGTCTGACTGCTGAGTCAAGTGTGACAGTTTGACACAGGAGCAACTATGTCTGTGTCAGTTATCATTCATCCAGTTCATTGTTGCCCAATTCTTTGTTCGAAGGGCAACTGGACTTACTTGAGGTTCTTGAAGATGTTTTGCCACACTTCTGAAAGGCTTTTTCAAAACTGAAGATACATTTTATTATGCAAAATTAAGCATTCAAATCTTGTACTGGTTTGTTCACCACAGACCTCATTATGCAATATATATATTTTTAAAGTTCCCTATAATTTCAGCTGTTGGAACCAAAAGTAAAGTAGACAGAATAAAACAAAAACCTTAACAAACACAGCTTGACTCCCCCGAGTAGAGTGCCTTGTGTCACCATTAAATACTTGACCCCAAGCACGTCTGACCACTCCAGTATATCTGTTACTCACACTGGAGGGTCATGTTGTGAGATCAAAGTTCTAGGGGTTAGTTATTTTTTTAAAGAGTTCAGTTGTGTTGTGAAATACTTGAAACTATCTAATATAAGTGTCTTTTAAAAAATGAAAAACCATCACTAGTGAAAAATATTGAAATATATTTTTCTCCAGTATCATTCAGCCAAAGCTTCATCCACTCATCTTTTTATAAGAAACCCCCCAAAACTGCTCTGAAGTAGGAGAGGCCTGTGACGGAGAAGAGAGAAGCAATAAAGTGAGAAGTGTGCAAGCTCATGCAATCATGGCCGGCATAATTTTCTGAATCACTTCTCTTATGCCTCCGCTGAATTCGTCGACACGGATGTGATCAGCGGTGAGATAAATGGTAATCTCAGCAGGCATTCCCACACAAACGAGTACAACATGTGCAATCTCATGCATACACATACACACACAAACAGAATCGCAGTTTGATGTTAATCCTGAATGCATATGAAAAGGCACGCGGGCAGCAGTATGGAAAATAGGTATGAGGGAAGAAACAAGTGAACAGAAAAAGGGAGAGGAGGGAGGGCCAGTGATGGAGTGAGATGGAGAGGAAGGAGCTCGGCTTTATTTAATCTCAGCAGAAGTGTCGATAGAGCAGAAAGTTCAGCAAGCTGGATCGGTGGTTAAGCCTTGAGTTTTACTTTAAATGTGCAGCTCTTCTGGCAGTATTGTGTGTGCGCGTGAGTGTTTGTGATTGTGTGTTTGAAAGCCCGTGCTGAAGACATTAAACATAGTGCAAAGAAGCAAGAACGGGGTGCTGCTGGAAGAAATGTATTTAATCAAGTCAGAACAAAGGAGTTGTATAATTTCCTCCCGGGGGCACACAGAACACAAGCTTGCTCTGAAAGAGAATAGCCGACTTTTTCAAAGGAACAGTACAATGGCGCTTTATTGCATAATAGAGACATTTTCACCATCACATGACTGTATCCTTTTTGTATTCTCTCTCTTCCTTTCTCCTCTTGTTGGAGAATTTATCAAAGGCTTGCTGATTGTCTTGAACACCCACCAGAGTCTTGTTTTAAGGAGAAATGTTTTGCAGATCTTTTACAAAGGAAATTGGAGCAGTTTTTCATTCATCACCATGATTAAAATGATGGTACCACACAGGGGAATTGCATGTAAAACACAATGCTGATTTATTACCCCTAAGGTGCAATCGATGTAAAACTAATTCACCTGGATTCCAACTTTGACCCTTTATTTTAAATCACTATAATTTTTATGTATATCAGTGGGACATATTGTCAATCTAGTGGTACTTTTTAATTCCTAATTTTTCATCCATAAAGGGATTTAATGGTTTAAACCAGTCCAATCATGAATGATCAGAATGATGTTGCAAGGAAATTTGACAGACATACCGAGACACTTTATCAAGTCAGCAGTTTTGATACTTTATTTATGTACTGTGTCTTCTTTCACAAGATGATTTATAGAAACTACTGCAGCATTTTATTGCAAGTATAATCTGGATGTTCGTTGACTTTGAATACAGGACAAAATGCAGGTTAGGTAAATGCTACTCCAAGGAAAGTCTTCAATATAATTGTGATAAATGTGCAGCAACCCACTCTAATTACAACATGTATTGAGATGGATTTTTTTTTGGTAGATTTGTCAGTGAAAACAGTTAAAAAGATTATGATTTTGGAAAGCATCGTACCATTTTCTCTGTGGGTCCTTGAGTGCAGCATGTTTTGTGTATAACAAGGCGGGTTCCAGTGGTTTAAAGTTATAACAGAATGTAAAGGGAATTCTACAATGCCTTACGCTTTAAAAATCAGACTGCAAAGTGACAATCTGCTCACGTGTGTGTAAGTATCAGTAAGATTTTGTAAAAGTTTCAAAAGAGCCATTCACACTGGATGTATAAAATTTGCTAACCTGACACGTCGGATAGACAGTTTCATATCTCGCCACAGAAATATTTGACTAGCCCATAAGGGAAAGAGCCCTTCAAAAATGTTTGCTGAGGCGGATCCTTCAAAAACAACAGCAGCTGATGACTGGATGAGCTCATCTCAATCATCACAGACAAATCCAAATCAAGCCACAGTATGATGAAGCAGCTAGACTCTGTTGTTAGCCGTTAGCTTAAACTATATTTCAGTCCTTCGACTATCAGCTTACATTAAAGTATACAACACAGATGTATCATTTACCACTTATATGTGACATGAACCTCGTCAAAGACAATCCTCACCATGTCATCCCAGTTAACTTCTGAGTTTTGGTATATTTTGTCAGGTTTAGTAACCATGACTTTGGGCTACCATAGTCTAACGGGCATTGTTCATGCAGCATCTCTGAATCTCTCCCAGCTTCCCAGCAGTGATCCCTAATCAAGAGAAAAGCAAAACCATGATTTCCTGTAAGAAAACCTTAAGTGATGGTCCTCCTTTTTTCTTTTTTAATAGAGTAAATTTCTGCTAAAAGTACAAATATTGCTGCATCCACAGAGACCATATCATGCGCTGCCATGGTCACTTCCTGCTATTGTCTATCCCCTGATTGGGTCATTGAACTTTTAGCTGAGTGAAGTTGTAGATGATCAGAGCTTGGCAAGATGGACTCTCATTTTTTCAGACAGTGAATCGGGCAGGTTCATCTGCTCTGCAAGGTTTAAAATTAGCATGACAGCAGGGATGTGTGTGAAAAAAATGTTACTGAGTCAGACAAGCTGTGGGACAGAAACTAATGTTCTAAACTTTACTAAATAATAGTAAAAAAAAAAAAAAGGAAATTATTGGACAGGTACATCACTCACACTTTTTATTTCAGGTCAAACGCAGACATGTTTTTCAAGCTTCTAAACACTTTGATTGATCTGAATACCTAAAAAATGAGTGGATGAAACCTTTATTTTGTCATTATCTATGTAGAGTTTGAGTTGATCACTGTTATATTTCTTGTTATAAGCAAATAGAATAAAATTTCACCGATATAAAAATACAAGCTCACTGACGAAAACAACCCACTCATTGAAAGTTGCTTTTTAAGGAGATAATGAATGATATTGACTTCACCTTGGAGTGTTCACGATTTGCTGATTGGTTTACAGCTGCTGACTAATTAAATTAATGCATAATACAATCACTTGACCCTAAGACAGCATGATGTTTATTTCATTTGCATTAACTACCAATTTAAGCTTAATAAAGGCCTTTGGGAAGCTTTAAGGGAGGGTTTTTCATTTATGATTTCCAAATTTAATACAATTATTAACAAATCCCTTGCAATGACATCACTGCTATGCATGAGATCTTTAAAGGGATGTTTGAAACTAATGGCCACTTGTTTTAAGGAAGATTTGATCTATAACCCTTCTTTTTCCCACAGAGAAGACAACAACATTGAAATTTAAGAAAATCTGCAGCAAACTTAAAAATACAACTTTTTGCCTTTGCTGCTTTAAATCTTAAAGGTTACCGAAAATTATTACTTTTAAGCTTATTGTCTAAGAGTTTATGTGTAGTGCTATATTTTACAAGAAGGTTCTCTGTGATAATGCACCAGCTGCAGACAGAACACTAAGGAATTTGGTCACTGTACAGCTGTCTTAGTTGATACTCTTTTTAACTGGCCCACGTTATACTTCATGCAAGAAAAAAAAACTGTTTAGCAGTAGGAAATCTTGAATGTAGATCCCAGTCTCACTATGAACAGCCATCCACACTCCGCTGAGGATAAATTCTTTAATGGTAAGCCTCTTGAGATGCGGCATCTCATTTTCAAGAGGGACCTCATGTCTATATGGTGTCTGAGATAGGAAGAAGAAAATGTATCGCCATCAAGATCCTATCATCCTTTAGACGGGCTTCTAGTATTAACAACTGATATGTCTCACCTGGCTACATTGATTCGTACAGTTGAGTATCATCAGTGTAACAATGAAAACTAGAAAAGCACTCGGAGAGCGCAGACCTCCGCCAGTGCCACAGTCCTCACCCATATTGTGATTTTCACCATAAATATTAGTTTTACCTATATTTCATCGAAATATTTAGATTCCTTGACTATGAAAACATACCATTAGTAATTGGATTCATAATGATATCTATTTTAGTTCACAAAAATCACATTTTTCGTCATGGCGGCCAGACGCTGATCCGGATCAACACCAAAATTGAATCAGTTCTTCCTTTCCCCATGCTGAACATTTCCTGAACATTTCATCAAAATCCATTTATTACTTTTTGAGTTATTTTGTTCACAGACAGACGGATGGACGGACGGACGGACAAACTCTCCCGAAAACAAACCTCCTTGGCGAAGGTAATAAATGGAGTATATCTTCATGATATCACCAAAAGAAAGCATAAACTGTACATTTATGGCGAAGAGAATTGGACCTAGCACAGAACCTTAAGGAATGTCAAAACTTACTTTAGTGTACACAGAAGACTTTTTGTTCACATGTACAAACTGGTATCTATCAGATAAGAAGGACTTAAAACAATTTAAAGCAGTCCCTGTAATTGCAAGTAATTCTTCTAATCTCTGTAGAGGAACATCATGACCTATGGTGTCAAAAGCAGCACTAAGATATAACAAAACAAGTACTGAGAGAAGTCCCTCATCTGAAGCTGAAGGTAAATCGTTAGTCACTCTAACGAGAGCAGTCTCTGTGCTATGCTGTCATTCAACACTTCATGCAGTTTTCTTTCTGTTGAAGAAGTTCTTCATTTCAAACAAACTGCATTGAATCATTAATGTAGGGATTTCAAATTTGCCAGGGCAGAATGTGATGTGATGCAAGCTCCCTCCATACCTCATCCCTGTGGACCCACCCCCTACTATCAAGACCCCACATCTCTAGTATCCCTAGTTTCTTACTGCCTTTACTTCCTGTATGGACTTAGATCAGCAAAGCACTTGGACTGTTGTCTCAATTAATAACACTACCTGTTTGTCCTCCTCCCCGTTTGTCTTGTCTCATCCTATGTCACTATTTCCCCTTCTTTCACACCTTCGTCTAACACAGCCATCCCCTTCAGCTAACATCAGGGGTTAAATAAAGTTTGATTTGATGGAGTAGCCTACAGGGAGGGCTGGTGATGGTCACTGGTAGCAGTGAATCATATTTACATATCTCTCACTGCTAAAAAAAAAAAAAAAAAAAAAATCATTGGTCTTTTCAACACTGTCATTAGACACAGTGCTTAGCTAAAATGATAATGCAGGGGAAAAAATCAATCACAGTTATTTTTTGTGGGATTATATTGTGCAAGTCAGCAAACATATCATCCAGCTATTCATATGAATCTTTCTGAATTATGTAGATTGTGTCTCATATCAGATGGTAACTTTGTGCCTGATTATAAAAACATGTTTCCATAAACCTTACAGTGAGATGGAACGATTTGAAGAGACAGCAGTAAACAAAAGGACCGCTAAAGTGACATCTTGTCTCCATGCATCATCGTCCTATTATCTGTGTGCTATCTGTTGGTGAAACTAAAGCATGCTTTAGGCCAAAGAAGTTGCCCTGTGGTTAAATTAGACAAACCTGTTGACAGCTACATCTAAATTGTAAGTGCACTGCTACTAATGTCATATGGAAGCCTTGTTAATGTGTCTTTAAAAAGGAAGTGGATGTCAAGAGATGAAATTATATCTTTTTGAGTAAATGATAACTGCTTTAATTTTGATTAACAGAATAGACAGAGATATAAACTCTGCACAGGTCACTGGATAATAAGTACTGAAAGTGGTCTGGGTTTCTTTAGGGTACATTTTTAGTCCAAGTTGCACTGAGCAATTAGATATTATGAAGAAGTGCAGGCTGTTTTTAGTTATAACAACTCTTACTGTTTTAATGGTGTATAGGTGCAAGTTTGGTCCAAGATTAAAGGTCCTTGGGACACTAAGATATGTTTACTTAATCCTCTCGAAGCACCTGTAAAATGAAAGACCTATAGTGTTTGCAAGCAACTGATGAACAAGACCTAATAAACTTGAACATTCACCTCTGAGAATCAAAATAAAATCTGTGTTCTATTGGTCAAAATAAGGGTTGCAAATTTCTGTTGAATTTTCTTTTAATTTTAATTTTTTAAAACATTCCAGAATCATTCCATGGGTTATTTGGGAATTTTGGGAATATTCCAAACTAGAAATTTTCCACAGGAATTATGGGATTTTTTGAGAATGAACTAAAAAAATAACATTTCAACACATTTTTTTGAAAGTAAAACTTTATGAAGTTGCAATTATTTTATTGAACAATCTACTCTATAATGTCCTCAGTATTAAATGTGTGGTTTCAACAGTCCAGGCTGTGCGTGTGATGGAGGAATGCCCAGTGCACAAATGAGGCGTGGTCTAAATATAAGTGCACTGCAGTAATTTTTTTTGGTCAAAATTATTCTTAAAGGAACACTCCAACATTTTTTTACTTTTCGTGTCTTACCTCACTCCCAAGTCCACGACAAGCAGGTTGTAGCAAAGGCCCAAAGTTTGTTCTGTGGTGTATTGTTTTGGGGGTCAGAGTTCTCGCTTGCCCTTGAAGGTGATTCTGGCATGATGGTAAATGTTCATGTCCCTTTGAAGCTATGTCATTTATATGCACATTGTGTTTGTTGTGAATCACTTATACTGTATTATCGTCGGACTGACGAGGATCAAGGTAACAGAGTTATTGCTATGCTAGTGGCATTTCCGGATGTTAGCCCTTCACAATTAATGCGTCGTTCTGATGCGCTGGCAGTCATGTTTTAATTTCCAAACAAAATAACCAGCTTTAACGCTGAGGCTGTTTGTAGCTATGTGTGCATGATTGTTAATAATCTTGAGAATTTAGCATGGTGCATAAATAGTATAGAATGAGGCAGAATTACCAGTTATGTTGATGATTTATGATTTATTTCTGTTATGTCTGGTAGAAAACCACACACATATAACTCACCCTCTTCGGACTGAGTGACTGGATGCCTTACCTGTGAATGCTGGACCTGATAACCAAGTAAAAGAAAACCTCCACCATCAAACCTCTGTCATTAATTATCCTCCTCTGAGAGTGTCCTTAAGTGGTGTTCTGGCTGACACATTGGCATGAACTGAAGTGATCTCAACCTGAACCAACACCTTGAATCTAATAATACCCTCTGCTACACAGGTGAACCCAATTCTTTTGACTGTGCGTCCAGTAATGAGTAAAAGATGGACAAACTTTTGCCAACCACTAGCTTAGCTTCGCTCAAACACAGGGAGTATATGGGTAGTGCTTTAGCCTGCCTCTGTCTAGAGTCATCAGATATCATGATGTTACATTATCTAGTTTTAGATTGAGATCTGGACTTTGTTCAGTAGGCTAACACACTGGCAAAACAGGTAATGGGCATGCCTCACGGCAAGAAGGTTGCTAGCTCTAACCTCATGTCGGTCTGGGCCTTTCTATGTGGAGTTTGCATGTTTTCCCTGTGCATGTGTGGGTTCACTCTGATCTCTTTAACCTGCTCCCACAAACCATAAACAAGCTCATTAGGTGGCAATCGTTTAATTTTGAATTCCAGGTTTATTCCTGTAAATTCCCGAAAAATCCCATTTACTTCCATTAATTCCTGTGGAAAGTTTCCAACTTTGAAATTTTTCTGAATTTTGTTACCCTAGTCAGAACAGACATAATTATAATCTTTAAAAGAATCCCTTGCACCATTCAGGGGGAGCTGTTTTTACAAACAAGGGCTAAACATGAAGCCTGTATGACCTGGATCTCTAACTTCTTAAATCTTATTGCAAGTCGTACAGGACATGTGTAAACTGGCTTATAAGACAGGCCGTCTGAAGAAGATTGGCTGAAGTATGATGACAGACATACAGAATCAAGGCAATTCAGCTGTTTTGCAACTTTAGGACACTTCAACAAAGTGTGAAGAAAATACCTGAAGGTGTTCAAATTATGTTGCTTTCACAGACAAGGGGTGCCTTTGGGATCAAGAGACCATGGCCTTTAACTTCTAAAATGTCATCAATTTATCATTGAGTTGGAGATGACACTGTTGCAGAGTCAGAAGAAATCCCTTAAAGTTTTCTTGAGGAATCAAGTTCAAGTATGGCATCACAATAAAGCCATCAGTTTATGCACAAACATTTTAACTTTGCCATAAATCTACTTTTTCTGTGTTGTTGTTTTGAAGTTACTCCACATTAGATTTCCAGACTATCTGAAATACAAGTTATTCAACTTCTGTTGAATAACTCCCCCCTGTCAGGCCTACACAGAAGAAAAGACAATGACTTGGATATTTGCACAAAAGTGGGAAATAAAGGCTTATGTTTTATTCATATCACTTTACAACTTATCAGCTGATCAAAAAAACTCAATCTTCCGAAGATTTTTATTTGAAAATCATTTTGAAGAAGTATTTCTTTACAAAAGTTCCTGCTGCCACAATTTCCTGTCCATCTGCCCTCTGTGTGTCATTTCTGTCTGTTCATCTTGCAGCAGTATCATTTTCTCAGTTCCACTGTGTGTGTTTTTCCAAAGGAAGAAAAGGAAAAAGCAGCAAAGAAAGATAAACAAAGAAAGCAGGAGAGAGGGCAGACCAGGGTGAGAGGCTTAGAGAAGTGCTTTAGCCTTGGGGGAGACTGGATATTGACTCAACAAGCCTTCTCATTCTTCACAGCACCTTCTCTCACTCTAGTATTTTTTCTACTTTCTTTTCTTACATCCCCTTACTCGACCAACATTCTATCTCTGTGTGACATTCACCTACTACCAAACACTACCTGCAGTCATCAAAAGATGACTATAAGGAAATAGAGATGATAACTTCAAGTAAATAATAAAACTCTCACTGGAGGAATTCACAATCTGAAATGTGTGTAGTGTCGATTAGACTGATTCATTAGTAACAGGGTGAATAGAGTCAAAAGTAGGCCACCTGCAGGGTGTTAGAGATAGAGGTTGGACACTATACACCCTCAGCATCTGCATATAATGTGCTCTTGTCAAGTAGTGAATAATTTGGTCTTTGATTTATAGTAAGGAAGTGCTCTACATTAACCGGACGCACCTGATAGACTGTTCAATGTACTCCACCAGTCCATCAGTGAAAGAGTCCATAGATAGTGTTTGGGTAGGGCAGAATCTTTGAAAAGCAAATCAAGCAGGTGATTGAATGATTATTGTGTCAGTCACTTTCATTATGGGCTAATCAGATAATGAAGTAGGCAGTAGCTACTATTGCATTGTGAAGAACAGGTCAGAGCCACTTTGTAGAACAAATTATAACTTAACCATGTGAGAAGTAGAGCAAAATATCCTTACTACTAAAAAGTTTGTAGTGTTATTTGTTCTTCATTTAATAAATAAATGTTGTCAAGATCTAGTAAAACTGCTACTGAAGCCGTTAGCATCTAGACAATCTGCTGTCATCTCGGTCTAAGCTCCCACCTGTTCCTGCTTTAAAGAACAATGATTTAACCGTGCTGCTTTGAGCCACCCATCACTGTAGATTGGACCTTGAGAAGATGGATCTGTCTGATTACAGACATTGAATCATGCAGATCCAGCTGTGTTATGAGGTTCGTTTTACACTTCCACCTTAAAGACCAATTTAAAGCAGTGGCTAAAGAAAAGAGTGAAAAAATGACAATGTTTCATGATGAATTCAGAATTTTGTCCCACTTGTCCTGTATTAGAGTAGACACATCAACAACCAGACGAGCCTGTTCAGCGCAAGACTGCTCCTCCACAAGTGCAGGACTAACAGACTCAGAAACTCCTTTGTCCCTCAGGCCATCAGACTGTATAACTCCTCAATTGGGGGGATGAGGAGTAACAGGAAGACAGAGGATGGGAAGGAGCAGCAGCAGTAGCCTACAAGTATTATCTTTTATTTATAATATAATGCAACTGGAATCATAATTTCCCTGAGGGAGTTTTCCCAATGGGATTAATAAAGTACAATCTAATCTAATCTAATCTAATCTAATCTAATCTAATCAAACTCAACTTCCAACGTCAGGCTTCATTGACTGTGAAACACAACAGGATAACACAGAAATATGTCATGGCAGTGGTGGCTGAAATGACAACTTTGCATCCCAGCACTTGTAATCTGTGGATGTATCTCATTCTTGATGCTGCAAATTAAGGAGTCAACACTATACCCTATAGTGGTCAGAAAGCATGGGAGAGTTATTTGTAAGCATAAGGGCCAAAGCTGTAACACTGGGGCTAAAAGTTCTGAAGGATGGTTTAATTGTATCCATAACAATAGCCATTAGACTTAGATACCAACTTCTCCATTAAAGGTGGTAAAATATGTCAGGAGGTAAAAATTTTTAAATCATTTATTGCCATATAAATTGCAGTTAATCCAAGCTTTCTGTCTATTCAGTGCTCCTAACTGTGCAGCTGTGATCAAATTTGCTTTAGTTCCTCATGTTGTTTTTCCTCATATATTCTATTGAATCTGCCCACATACCAGACTGTCACCTTCAAATGATGAAATGAACAAACCAACATGCAAACCTTATGTCATAGATACAAGGCCTCCTTTGCTCATTTAATCTTGTATTCAATTACAAAAAAGGAATATATGAACAATTTGCTCTTTGAAATTACTGAACTATTACATTACTGCTATTCTGGCACATAACAGCCTCAGGTTATAACATAACTGCCACATACTACTGCATCAAAATGAATAATTAAAGAGAACTTGTCAGTGATTATTTTGTTGGCCAAAGTTGAATTTTGCTACATATAAATTAATCTCATCTACTGAACATTTCTCTTTCATTAAAAATTCAGCTGTTCTGTTTCATGTTAACATAGTGGTTTATTGTATTTAAAGAGAACAAAATGTTTGACTACATCCAAACAGCTTTATTCATAAAATTGCAGAACACCATCCCTGACAGGAAGTTGAAGCAACAGAAAAGCAAACTGAAGGCCACCTAGGAATCCTGAGTCTATTTAAGCCCAACAGAAAAATGACTACATCCAAACAGCTTGCCAGCTAAAATTGCAGACTTATTATGCCTCCTATGATATGCACTGGAATAAAATAAAGACACTTTTTCAAATTGTTGTGTGTTCATTGCTCATCATTGTCGCTGTAATTGCATTTGAGGGTTGTTTATCTTCTCGGTTCATTCTTACTGCTACATTGAGCATTTCATTCTTGTGGACTTACAAAAGTACAAGGTCTTTGTCCAGCATTTGGATGTGGGTAATTCCTGGCAGTAGGTGACCTTTCAGTGTACTTAGATCTGTGAAAAAAGCATTTCTTATCTTTCAAAATTTAGTCAATGATTTATTGAAAGTATCCGGACTGGTACAGGTTTTGTTTAATAATTGGAGCTTTATCCCGATGAACAAAAAAGCCGCCAATAACCAGGAATGACTAACTTAATGTCATTACGTGTGGGACAGAACGTTATCATGTATTTGTATTTATATATTTTGAGGTATTTTTAGTTAATCTCCTGATGCCCATAATATTATAGGCACCCAGCTGGCCAAGGCCAGGAAGTATAACAAAACTTGCTGAGGCTGTCATCATCTACATCTGCAGCTTCCTTCATGACATGCTCACACACTTGAGTAGCCTGTCTCCTTGTCTGCAGAGGTCTACCATCACCACAGCAGAGGCCCCTGGTGCCTTGTGCTCAACACTGGCAGTTCTTAAAGGCATAATACAAGGTAAGATCATGTAAGGTGTAATAAAAAAAACACTGAAAGAGATTTTAGAGAGCTGATTATATTGCAAGGTAAAGTGACAATGACAGTGTTTCGTGATTGATTTTTACCTCCTCCAAGAAGGTTTTGTATTGCTGGAATCTAACTGCTTGTTTCTCTGTTTGTCTGTTAGCAAACAACTGGATGGATTTACATGAAAATTTTACCAGAGGTGTGGTTCGGGACAAAGAAGACAAGATTCATTTTGGTGCTGATTCAATCTATATTGACAAAAAAAAAAAATAACATTGGAAGTTTAGAATGAAGTCCCATTACTTTACATTTGGCTGTCTTTTGTCCCACCCACAGCACTATCCAATTGGTTACAAGCTGTGGTTACTCGCAGAGTCAGGTCACAGCAAACAGCCAATCAGCAGTGAAAGCTGGAGCATGCAGAGTTCTGCTCACAGACATAGAGAGGAGAGGAGGAAATGTTTTGCCAGGGGGGAAAGTCCTGCACTGTTCCTGTCCACTTGTAATAAACTGTCCAGTCCTCTACAACTCACAACAACTAGTAACATTTCTGAGAGCCTATTAACGTTATGGAAACATGTGCAGCAGCTCTGCTTGCTTGCAGTCCCTCCAAACATGCTGTTAATCACTAAAAACAAGGATGCTAATAATGTCAATGTGGAATTAGTCCATCATAGCAGAATTCCATCTGTGTGAGTGTAAAAACCTAACCCCCAGACTCCACATAGAGCAAATCCACCACACAGCAAAGCACTGTGGTGTTGTCCAGATCAACAGGCTGGTGACATCACTTACTGGAAACCAACATCTGTGCAAGCATCAGCAAATTGGTTCAGTCGACAAGTTACAAGAATCTATTGGATGATATTTATATCAGCAATAATCACACTTCTTACAGATTGATATTTTTCATCCCACAATGTGCATATAAAATAAATATAGGGCAATAATGTCAAGAGGATATCACAACTTATGGGTGGAACTGAGCTGGAAACCCTTGTGTACTATTTCAGACTCATACTGGAGACCTATAGCATTCATGTGTTAAAAGGTCCCTAACCAGTGGTTTGTTCTACAAGCACTTGTGCACTTAAAAACCTGTTCCCTGCCAAAGATGTAAGAAGTAAATATACTGTATGGGGTTTGCAATTTTCCTCAAACAATGTAGTGATTTGTGAAGCCCACCAACTTTTGGCTGATTTTCTACAACAATAGTGCAAGAATTGCTATAGAGTTGACTCTGTCCTCACCGCTAGAAAAGTTTATCCCCTGGTGAGTGACAGTGCAACATCCACTTTTTTTCTTAATAGGAGTTTAACCCTGAAACCACTCATGGATAAGACAACTGTGGAAGGCCAAACAAACAACAGTGTTCCTTTAAAACCCACTCAGACAAGACCATATTGAACCATGTCCCTTTGTATTTCAGCAGCAGAGTGTTTAACAATCAGTGCTGTGAATAAAGTACTGGTTTCACCTTCAGACCATCATCTGCTGAATCATTCAGGTGGCCTCATTCAGCACACATCTTCTCAACCTCCATTCCTCTTAGGCACAAAAGTGATGAGACTTTGATGTAAACAAAACTTTCAGGTACATAGGATGAGCTGATAAGCTGAATCCGAGGGTAGCTAAAAAAAAAAAACACACAGAGGCAGTGCACCCTGTGGGTGTGTGTGAGAATCCAAATAAACATTAAAATACAAAAACACAGAAAAAAATATTTTATTGAAATGCACAGTGGTGAACTAAGATGCATTAATGCATAGGAGAACAGAAGCAGAGGTACTTAAATGTTCTTAAGTTTTTTTGGCTGCTAATAGAGATATTCAGGTGAGAGTAGAGTGAAGTGCATAACTACCTAAGCTTAATCAAAGACTGCGCTGGAAGCTTTTTTCTCAGCTGAATAAAGTTTGGTAAATGCACAGCACACAGCAGGGATGGAGGGAATAAAAGCATTCAATCAAGTCTGCTTGCAGGGTGATTCATAGAATTACGGCACAATCCTCTTGTACAGGAATGGCTGGAGGTGAAAGTCTACTGAATTTGAAATTCTGATAGCTCTCAAAAGAGCAATTTCCAGGATTGACCTCGCATTAATTATGGGCCTGGATTTAATTGGAATTATGAGAGCAAACATGTACAGTCACATGTTTTACACTGCATATTTAAGATAGCTCTTCATGCACAGACTGCCTGTTAAAATATTTCAAAGCATGATGTGATGTGATGATACCAATGTCAATGTGTCAAGAGTTTTCATAAATAAACCAGAAGGAGCAGTGACTCTTGCTGTAGCTTGGGATTAAACTTAAATTTTGGGGGGAATATTGTCTATTTCTGCAGTTATTTTAAATGTAATTCTGACCATTTGCAGATATGTGACTAATTAAAGTGCCCCTTACGATATTGGATGAGTGAAGTTCTGCTATGGTCAACAGCCTACATTGCTTCTTAGCAGCTAATTTCTTTGTAATTTGCAAGCCATAAAAGTAAAGTAACAGTAAGGGAAACCATGCTGAGCACAGAAATGTTCCAGCGTCTCTCAAGTTGTTTTAAGTTATTGAAAATATAATGACGTAAAACCTTTAAATTCTCAAGCATTACAAAACATTGCAAGTTTACCCCAAGTTTTTCACTGGCAAATCCCCAAACAGCTGCGCTTTAAAACTTTAGGTATTCATTATTTATTCATTCATTCATTCATTTTCTATACCCGGCTATCCCTTTCGGGGTTGCGGGGGGCTGGAGCCGATCCCAGCTATCATCGGGCGAGAGGCGGGGTACACCCTGAATCGGTCGCCAGTCGATCGCAGGGCCACATAGAGAGACAGACAACCATTCACGCTCACACTCATACCTAAGGACAATTTAGAGTCACCAATTAACCTAATGAGCATGTTTTTGGTCTGTGGGAGGAAGCCGGAGTACCCGGAGAGAACCCACGCATGCACGGGAAGAACATGCAAACTTCACACAGAAAGGCCCTCCCGACCCGGAACCTTCTTGCTGTGAGGGTTCATTATTTATTTTATTATATTTTTTAAAGTTAGATTAGAAAAAAAATATTGTGTGTTTTAGATCAACCCAATTCCCTTATATATAAGGAGAGGGGAAGGCACACATAGAGGCTATGTAGAATTTATTTAGTAACTTATTTATTTCTAAATGGTTTGAGTACCTGCTGGTATGTGCAGGTACATACAATGGATCATCTAACTTTACAGGTATGGCTGCAGGTAAGAAAAAGCATGCAACAGGTGGATAGTGGGCGAGAGAGGGACTGAGAAAGAGATAAGAGATCATTTCCAGTCTTTTAAACATCTAAATATCCCATAACCGACGATTGAAGCTCTAATGCTCCTCATGATGTGTGGTCTGATCACTGCACACAACTGCACCCCAGTCTCTCACTCTCACCGGAATGCACCTTTTCTCTTTGGAGGGCTTGATGCAAACATTGTTAACGATGCAGCAATCTTGTTTCTGCGACTTTAAACCCATAAAGCCTGGTTCAGATCTATTTGTTGGAATCATGTAGTTGTAGTTAGCTATGGTATGAACTAAATCTTTCAATTATAATGTTTGAACATTTTTGGCCTGACAGATTTGTACTTGTTTATCATCAGCTCTGCAGGTAAGAAGCACTGATGTGACTTTTCGCTAGAACATCATGGGACATTTAAGGCTGTGGAAGCATTATTTTCCGAGAAAATAAGTAATGCTCCTTGCCATTGTCTTGTTTGTGGTTAGACCGACTGGGCAAATCGTTTTTCTGTCTTCCTGTGCCAAACAATTGGAAAAATTTTGCTGCTGCCCTTCAGTTAACAGGTTTACAATTACCTGTTGGTCTATTAGTAGCAGCATGCATTCATTGTCAAGAGCCTGTGTTTGTGAAAGTAAAAGAAAGTGTGAGAGTGAGTGTATGAGAGAGACAGGGAGGGGAGGGAAAGAAAAGTGCAGCCTTGTCAGTGACTGTGTTTGTGTACACAAAGTAGACAGAAATGTCAGTGAATGTTCAGTATTGCCCCCAGTGAAGTAGTTGATTGTGAGGCCATCGTGTGTATTAAAGGTGCAGTCAGCAATGTGGGAGAAAACGAATGGAGATGTTGTTTATAAACGAATTTAGACCCACCTCTCCCTTCATACGTCACCACTGGCTCCACCCCCGAAAGCTGATGGACGTGCATCGTCATGGAAACGGCTGCACAAACTGCATAGCTGACCAACGTAGCTAAGGTAACACCGACTCATTGGACAAGTCGACTGACAATATTGATAACATCACAACAACAGTACATTCTGGCAGATTAGACAATAAGATGAATGCCCGACGGCTGTTACTGTTATGTGAAGCACCACAAAGCTAATGTTACTTACCTATCCAGCAGAAAGACGGAGACATCCGCGTACGTTTTCAGGTCTTTAAATTGGCTGAGTTCCCTCCACCATCAGAAACCAACACCAATGTTGACCCGGGTCTTCGCTCTTTCATGGTCATAGCCCTTCTTTTTCACTTTTCACTCCTCTGACCTTTTTCCTTTGGGCTGTTTTTCGGCCATTGCTACTGCACATATTGTATCTCTCTCTTATGCTAACTGCACACGCCATGCAACCTACGACTCCCCCTCGGCCCGAGCCACAGCCAAGGCTGTGTATTGAAACCAGACTTTTTTTTCAACATGCTGTCAGTGGTGACATCTTGTGGATTGAGAGGAGAAATACGGTGATTTTGACAAATACTACATTAGATTAGAAGATTAGAAGATCGCTGACTACACCTTTAACAGGTTACAGGTAGGATCACAGGTCTAATGTATGCAGGTTTAGGCAGGTGCAAATTTGACATTAACAAATTTGTGGGTAAAAGGTTGGGTTGCGGTTCTATATGTGCAGGTACGGACTGGTGTGGGTTGGGAAAATTGGACCCTTTGAAGATTCTGGTCAAAAGTACGTCATGGCAGGGTGCTGGTTTGGCGGAGTTGTTAGCAGCCAGGCATGTCCCATGTACATGTTTCTGCCAGTCCAGGTTCGAATTCAGCCTGTGACCAGTTTGCAGATTGCCTTCCTCTACTCTCTCACCCCCTTTCACAAGCCTATCCACTGTCTCTCTCCTATCAATAAAGGCACAAAATGTGCAAAAAATACACATAAAAAAGTAATGCTATTGCCGCTGACCATCCTGTACATAAAAGATCATTAGATGGCAATCACTGGCAAGTGAGTGAGCAAGGAGAGAAAAGTGGGGAAATAGATATAATAATGATTTTATACAAGGGTACTGACGGAGTTAAAATGCACCACTTTTATTGCCTGTTGCAAATAGCTCTGGCCTTGTTGAATAAGATGCTATTTGCATCAGGGCTTATTGTATTGGCGGGGATATACTGTGCATCAAAATTCTGATTATGCAATCGCACCTGAGCACCAAGGACCCAAACTGCTGCCAGGTCACTTGGTTGGCATTGCACATATTCAACTCTTTGCACATGCTTGGTGGATTAGGATGCTCAAAATAATGCTCCAAACTCTTTGTGGATTAGGCTCATAATGTATAATAATAGAAAACAATGTAATGAAACATTTACAAGTGCTCCTTTCTTGTTTTTGTTTTTTTTAGTTATTTTTTGGGGCTTTTGTGGCCTTTACTGATAGGACAGCTGAAGAGTGACAGGAAAGCGGGTGAAGAGAGGGGGGAAGACATGCAGCAAAGGGCTGTGGCCAGGATTCGAACCTACTGTCGCTGCTGGGGTTCGGAAGTCCCCGTAGATGGGCGGACGCTCTACCAACTGAGCTAATGTCCGCCCCGCTCCTTTCTTGTTAATGTGTCTTTCATTGAAAGGCAACTCAATCAAGCCTTGTGTGAAAAAATGAAACCTTTCCACAGAAATACTGGAAAACCTGCCTGAGAAGAACATTATTCAGACCATGTGGCAAATCAAAATGTCAAAAAGAGGAGAGCAAGGTTTTAAACCCAGGTCAGCTTGAATGTCCATTGTTTCACCAGTGGATCGCATGATCTTAGAACTTATAATCAGTGGTGTAAAGGAACGAAGTAATAGTACTTAGTTACAGTACTTAAGTATGTTTTGGGAGTATCTATACTTTACTTGAGTTTATATGTTTTTTGCAACTTTTACTTTTACTTCACTACATTAAAAATTAAAAAATGATACTTTTACTTCGTTACATTTAAATTGTCAACTTAGTTACTCGCTACATAATAAAATGTGAATATAAATTACACTTATTTTCACATTTTATTTTGAAGAGGATCGTACGGACTGTTCGTGCTCTTGCACGAAGCTGAACACACCTCTGCCTGCCTCTGCAGCCTGTGAACGACTGTTTGGCATTGCAGGACTTGTATTCAGCCCACGGAGAGCACGACTGAACTCAAGCAATTTTGAAAATCAACTTCTGCTAAAGATGAACCGCAAGTTTGTGGACTTTACGTAAGGGAGGAATGGAGAGAGGGAGTAAGAGGTGAAGGGAGCTGAGGGAGGTAGGAAGGGTTAAACTTAATAAAGCTTGGGAGAGCAACAACTATTTGTACCTGTTCTCTTTGTTTGTACTTTTACTTTTAATACTTAAGTACATTTAATAGTAGCTACTTTAAGACTTTTACTTAAGTGATTTTTTAATGAGTGACTTTCACTTTTAGTTGAGTATATTTTATATAAGATATCTTTACTTTTACTCAAGTATGGGTTTCAAGGACTTTTTACACCACTGCTTATAATGTATGTAAAATTAAGATCTTCATGTAACTTTAGAAAAAAAAATGTTTATATACGTATCTGGTTTTCTTCTGTCGTTGGTATGAACAGGCATGTATTGCTGTGGCATGTGGACAGTCTTTGTGCATGCTCCCTGAGCCTTTGAAGCTTGTGAATGTGTGTGTATGTGTGTGTGTGTGATGTTTCCTCTCAACTCAACAGTAAGCCTTTTTCCCTCTACTGAAACTCCATCCATCAGCAGAGACCACTGCTGAGAATGTAACATTCCCCAGAGAGGGGCCTCCAGTGGTGGGGACAAAAGCGGGGCAAAATTCCTCTGGGGGACATACGCACACACAATGTAGCTTCCACAACACAGTGAATTAGTGCACAAATGCTGTACGAAAATAGTGCAGTGGATCATGCACAAACACAAACTGTCCTATCGCTACATGGAAATTAGCAGAACTGTCTACTATGTTTACATTTATATATGTGTGCAGTGATTTATCATCCTTACAGATATGATAGGTCATGTCTGTTTTTGTCATCGTCAGGTCACATTGTCTGCAGATAGCTGTCCAGGGTGAAAGCTCCATCCTGTCATCATAATAAAGAAGATAGATGTCTGGAGCTTGAATGTTATAGACCAGCAGTCTCTG
Source organism: Scarus forsteni (assembly GCA_036419115.1). Lineage (NCBI taxonomy): Eukaryota > Metazoa > Chordata > Actinopteri > Labriformes > Labridae > Scarus > Scarus forsteni. The sequence goes on along the minus strand of JAZDUH010000083.1, from coordinate 10,770,688 downwards.
TCTCACACTATAGGCTCCATAAAGCAGCTCCTCCTCTTGACGTTTCCTGTCATGTCAGTGCTTTTCTCTCCTTTTACCATCAAATCGTTGTCATGCTCAGACAAACAGAGACACAGACAACATCACATACACTACGTAGATGGCTGTCATGGGACAGGTTGACCTCAACATGAAAGACATGTTCATCAGTCTGAGATGTACATCAGCCCTGACTCCAAGGTCTAACACAAATATTGAATAGGACACTAAAGCAAACCGCAAGGGGAAACAATATATGGTCCACACTCTGCAGTTTGGATCATTTCCAGAGGCTGATAGACTATGTTCATTACCTGGACAGAGAAGCGGTGTAATCACAACAGATTGTGTAATTCAGTGCCAAACCAATCCCTTATAGATGACTATTCGGTGATTGGAATTCATTCTTTACCATCAGAAGTACACTCCCACAGTGACACTCCGTATTGGATCTCTAATAAAGTCTCAGAGGAGCAGAGTTTGTAATATGCACGGGGCTTGGGGAGTGTATATTACAGGCCATTTCTCTTGATTGTTATTTTACCGGCATCCAATTAGAGGAATTAGGGCAGTGCTGCGGCTGGTTTATCAGATAGCAACACGGTAAAGTCAACCATGGAGAGGTTCCTAATGGTGCTGTAATAGGGACATTTTCCGTCCCCCCTATTTCATATTTCACACATAATGCGATATCTGCTGCAATGTTCTTCTAAGAAGTGGAAGTTTAGATATATAATTTCTCAGGCATAGCCAATTAAATGTAGAGCCACCATGCAGAGCACTATTCATTGATGAACTGTCACTGTTTTTAGCCTTTTAAATGAAAACTGCAAGGATGTGAAATAACACTTATTTGAAGTATTATCTTTTTTAATATATTTGTCTTTGTTAGAATTTATGATGTGTGGTGATTTCAAAGCAAAAAACACACACTCGTATGAAATATAGAAAACAAAGAATTAATTGGTCTTACACTTCTCTGTAACAGTGCTAGGGATGACAAACTATTTCAGCAAAACATTAATACTTATATCTTTACTTTTGACAGTCCAGTCAATATATTCTCTCCCCTAGCACATCTTAAACAACAACACATAAATAGGTTGAAGTTTTTACTTGGTGTTGTGTCCTATGTCACACATGTCAGTGGTCGAGGATAAGACACTGTTGTCACTCAGGACCAGCACTTCGTTGTGAGTTAGGCAGTGGTAATGATTATTATAGCACAAAAGGACAACCATTCTCCCCCTGTGCATTCAAGAATTCATGGCAAGACAATGTTTAGCTGTTTTAGTAAATATCTATATCAATTGGTAAATTGCAGAAATTTACAACTTTTGTTTTGTCTTGTAATTCATCTTCCAGCCATAGGCCTTCAGCATGCTTTGACATTTTATTTCAAACAATTATTTTTATGATCAGTGTCTCTTGAACTAACAACAAAATTTAAGCTACATTTAGGTCCATGTTAGGTTATACGTCTCCCCTTAAATTTTCATTATTAACCCTTTAACTCCTTTTGGATCATATTTGATTCATACTTTTATAATACCTCCGTCTAATCAATATGATCAACAAATGACTAAAAAACATTTGAATACAGTCAGATGAAAGACAAAAATGTCATTAAATGGATGATCAGTTTTCAAATACACCTACTGTATAAATTGATACAAAAAATAAATGTGTTAAATTTGATGGAAATTTAGATGTTTTTCAGGTTTCAGTAGAAAGTGAAATAAACACTTTAGCTCCAAAAATAGAATTTTCTTGCTATAATTTGTGTTTTCAGGTATGACATAGTTAAGTCAAAACAAAAGTAATCTGGTATATTGAATTGCTTTTAGTAAGGTAATATATTGCCAAAGTATTGTTACATTGTATCATGGTAAACATCAAATCACCAGATTCTTGCTAATGCATGTCCCTACAGGACCATTTTTCAAAATGAAAATGATTTATTTTATTTCAAATGTTGGCTCTATTAATTGACCTTAAACTTTATCAGGTTCCACACTTTGTATGAATGGTATTGACTGATGTCACTCAGAGATGACCAGTTTAGGGGTTGACAGCTCAATGATCACAACAGACATAACGATTACATACAACAGGCCATCAGATGGTTTACAAAATAAATTAGAAAATAAGGATAAATAGATGTGTTTTTACAGTGGCCCTTTTCTTAATCAATATCTGCATATGTTGGGTGATAACATGGTTACAGAGGAGTAAAAAAGTAAAGAAAGTGAAGCACCAGGAATAAGAACATACTTCACTGTTGCACAAAAGGCTGTGAACCTTCTAAAATGTGAATGTTTTTGACCTTGTAAAGCCTGACTAACACTTTTCATGGCAACCAGCTTCCTATAATTGCTTTTATAATTTTGGGGAAACAAAACTGAAACTCTGCAGCATGTGAGCTCAAAAATGTAAATAATGATGAAAAAGCGTAACAGTAAGGTGTAACATTGTGTTTGGAACTCCACTCATTCATTGTGAAGAAAACTTTTGGATTACTTTAAAATCGTAGGTATTTTTAGAAGCAAGTACTTGAGCAATTTTACTAAAGTAAAAACTTTGACTGAGCATCTTTCCCTTACATTAGGGTACTATTTGAAAAGAATGCCATGTACAGCTCCTCTACTCTGGTGCCAATGGAAACTTTGCTCAGCTCTGCATGTGCTTGACAACGAAGCAGGGCTGCCTTCAGTTAAAGTGGGGCCCTAAATTACATGATTTTATACAACTAAAGAGGTATTATTAAGGATGAATGTAGACGCAAAAGTTGTTTTTTTAAAAAAAGTGTTAAGGTTGAGGGACATCTTATTAAGTTGGCAACACTATCAAGAACAACTCTGTCCTCTGTAGATGATAAGCAGCATATGATGTTTGTTTTTGTTATACAAAGACAAAGCTTTTCCAATAATCTGTTGATTGTGACTCTTTCATAATGTGGCATGGAAAGGCTTTAGAGCTGCAACTATCGAGTGTTTTTGGAATCGAGTACTCTGTCAATTACTTCTTCAAGTACTCGAGTACTCTAACAAAATATGCTTTTTTGTTTTTAAACAAATAAATCAATTGTATACAATGCAACATGTTAGGGCTTTCAAAATGAGCAACCAAATGCCGTTTATTCCTCAGAAAAGGGTTTTTATTTTAACAACTTTCAAAGTTTAAACCAGTACTGGCTTAAAACAAAGCCAATACAATACTGATTTACAAAGCAGTAATATTATTCTGCAATTATATTTGTGAAGTGTGTTCTGGAGGGCATTGTGTAGTTTGTATTGAAATCCTTGATCATGCTCTTAAATCCTGTGTCCTCCACCATGGAAAGAGGACGCATGTCTGTGATGAGCATATTTAAAATGCTGTAATAGTAATAGTTGCAGCCCTAACAATGTGCTATCGTGCTAAGCTACGTGCTAAGCTCACTCAGTTTGACATCAGACACACTGCACTGTGTTTTCTTTTCGTCCCTTCTTGTAGTGACCACACACTTGGGACACTCTGCCATTTCTTCTGCGGACTCTCTCCTTTCTGTCCCTCTCTTTTCTCTTCCTTCATGATTGTACAAGCCGCGCAGCAGCGGAGGTAGCAGGCCCGTTGTGCCACAGAAATGACTGTCCGTGTCAAACACCGTGCACTGTATAGTAGTCCAGATATATATTTAATATGTATAATTATATATTAAACGAGGCTTCGAGGCACAAAATTTAATTCGAGGATATTTGGTAATCGAGTACTCGCGAATATTCGAGGAATCGTTTCAGCTCTAAAAGGCTTCCTGTGTGTGGACTGGACAAGATTGGGCACACCTGAAATTCCAGTTCCAATCACCAGTTTCAATCACTTAGGTGGGCTGTACACGAGTACGAATTTGTAAGACTCCGGTAAAATAAACTATCGATCTGGTGAGATTGACACACGGAGACGCGTATTTGTCCATGACTCCGCAACTTTTTTGAAAACGGGTTTGCAAGTGGATATCTGCGTATTGGTCTTCATGCCGTAGTTGGTATAAACAGATAAGTCCGGAAAAGACAGTGACATCATAGCACCCCTCCTCCTTCCCGCCCCCCAACCCATGCTGTCACACACTCCAACAACAATGGCGGGAGCCGGGCTGATTCTGATCTTGTTCCAGCCGCTATAAATATTGCTACGACTTTTATACCAACATTTGCTCACAGAACACCAACAACACCAGCTACGGCAACAACAGCAACAAGGCCTCACGCAGAGATGAAGCATGTTACGCACGCATGAGCACTTGTTGACGTGGAATCCACTTCGAAGCAGAACTGTGATGTTACGAGTGTAGTAACCCAAGAACTACATTACCCAGCATGCAATTTGGGTTGAGAGCATGCATGGGAACCCATAGGTACGTCCCGGCGTGAATTTTGCGTTCTCAAGTAAATACACAAGCCTATGTACAATACGATGTGTAAACAGCGATGCATGTTTTGATGCCGACGCCAAGACAATACGGTGCCGTCCTCGTGTGAGGAGGGCCTAAGAACCAGTGCAACTACAATTGCAGCCTCCATATTCTGAGTCAAATTTAATACACAGTGTCTTGGTCCAGACTAATGGACCAACATAGAAAATGTCTCTGTGTTACTGCCATAAATTGATATTTAGTGACAAAAAGTTGTGTAAATGTCAAAATATCTAGAATATGAGTTCACCCAAGCTTTCAGCATTTGTGCTTAGAGTAACATACCAATAGTGAAAACATGCTGTGAAATTACCAATAACGTTGCAACAGCACTCCTGCTGAATGGCTGAAATGATCTTTGCTGCTCAAAAATGGAAAACCATGAGCAAAATGATGTTTCCCTGGGTAGATGTTCCCAGAGGATAAAGAACTACCATTGAATGAGATGATTGAAGCTCAACAGTTCCCATTAATCATTTATTTTAGGTGGTATGTCGATAGCTTCCTGTCTAATATTTTACAAGCTTTGTAACAGATTGATTTTATTGGTTTTAAGCAAACAACCAGCTTGTTAAACAGTATACAATGCTTGAGAGAGATCACGGAAGTTAAAAGGAGTCTTGTAGCTTTGCAAGTTGTTTTTGAGCCATCTGAATTTCTGCGGATATAAGTGTGAAATTGGGGAGGCATTTCATATGCCTTTTAAATGTTAATTAGGGATCGAGGGTGACTCCAAGGTATTTGAATTCAGTTGCTATGTCAAGCTCCTCACCATTTAAAAACACATTTGAGTTGATACTTTCCTGTTAGGGATTACAGTACATCATACAGATATTTATGTTTGTTTTCAACAGACACAAGATTAAGTTTTTATGATTTGGATAATGGACAGTGCATTTGTAAGGATACCACATAATTCACAGATGATTTTAGCTTCACTGTGGATCACTACATTGTCCTTACATTATAGTTTGAGTACTCTGACAAAGATTTCGAAAGTTATAACATGTCTTAATTGAAGCTATCTCGGTGTATAAACTCTGTCACAAGGACTTGTGAAAAAAACAAACTACTACCAATAATTAAGCCTTGACAGTAACTTTTTTAGTTGCTTAGCAGTGTGACACCGTAATATCATCTCTAACCAGTGTAAATGAACAGATCACATGTTCCCACATATATGTAGAAAGCCACACATAATCAAACATGCACACATGAAAGTGGGCAGACGTGACAGCCTGGAAGAGTTACGAGACAGTTCATTTAATTTCCACTGATTTGATTCCCTTCTTTTATGAGTGCTCTAATCACACCTTTTCAGACTGTGTGCAATAATGATAAAAAGCTGAAAACTCACTAAATACAAGCGTTACTAATTATGACTGTATGTTTAATTTCATAACTGTACCCGCAACCCCCACTTTTCCATGAGAACAGAGTGTACTGTGTTTCTTTTTCAACTTGTAGACCTGCATGAGTTAAACAGTTTATTCGTGGCAGCACACCAGCTCCAGAGCAGGAAATTACCATCTTTTAATTTCACATATTAAACTTCACACGTTCAACCTTCAAGTTAATTAAAAACATTAGACACAAGTGAACCATCCCACATGCTGTTAGAAGTGAAGCACTGAAAGGGGACACATCAGGTTGCCTGACATACGCACATCCCCCACCCCACCCCACCACACCACACACACACACACAAGCGCACACACAGGTTTAAAATGCAGGCAGCAAGCTGTTGCAATAACAAAGTAAAAATCTAAAGCAGAGTCGTCATCTGAGCTATAGATTTAAAGGGCTAAGCTTCTGCTAGTCAGCTCTGAGTGCTGCTCTCCCAGGAGAAATGTTTCCACAGCCATAAAATTGTTGCCCATGAGTTTAAGATGTGGCAATAGAGCTACAATCAATAAATAATTTGGCTTTGTTGTTTCAAGGACTGCTGGTGTGAATCAGGAGAGGTGAGCAAATACAGCATTTTTTGCTCTTCTCATCTTACCAGAATGAGACTTGTTTTTATTTAAAAAATTTTCAATCAAATCTTACACAGACTTGAACTGCAAGAAAACCAAATGAATAGTTTGTTGAATTCCTCTCCTGAAATCTCTGAATTAATGAAAATATGATTAATCACGCACAAAGTACGTTCCATCAGTTTTAAAGCCAAGATTCCTATTATAACTCTTACAGATGTAACAGGATGTGTGTTGATGTGAAATTCTTGATTTCCTTAATTTTTTAGCAGGGCTGGGCAATATAGCCTGAAAAAAAGGTATCTTTCCAAACAAAATTTGATTTCCAATTTAGCCCCGTTTTTAACCTCTTTGAAAAAATATACACAGAAATTACATAAAACATGTATTGTCGAAATAAGCTCAAATATTTCCTCAGAAAATTAAAGTGCATGCTGTGAATTGTTATCAAAGGTACATTTTGCAGTATCGACACAGTCAGACTTGTCTACATTGACACTGAAAGCTACACATTTTTCACGGAACATTTACAAAGAATTCATAAGACCATTATTTAATTAAATTATAAATAAATATAAACCTTACAATGTGGCAGTCTCACAGTCAAGGCCTACCAGATGAAAACAGAAACTGTACATTTTTTGTGTATATCTTCAAACATTGCCACCACTTACTAATTGTAGTTGTGTTTCTGTTGGACAGAAAGGGGATATGGGTGTTAATAAAGGGTGCAAAATGAGTGATACAGAAGGTAAGGAAAAAAATGTAGACTTTTTAAAATGTATTCTTCTTAATAACCTGTCATAATACTACCTAGCCCTAAGTGTTCATTTATTTCAAATGTTGCAGCATCGAATACCTGATGCCACACAGCATCTGTTAATATGTAATACCATGCCTGATGTTTTCACATTTAAACATACTGTATATCCATTCCTCTGTGAAGGTCATTTTGGGAGTGATGTCAAAGGCTTATAAATACACAGCTCAGCTTAGATGTGGAAGTCAATTATTACCCTTACCTAAACAGATGAACATTTCACTATCGCTGCCATATAACACAGATAAACAAGCTTTGCTCAGTGATGAAAAGCCAAAGAAAACCAGGAAAATCCCTCTTGCATCTTATCAAAATCCTTGTTAGCGGTGAATGAGAGGATGGAGGGATGAGATAAATATTGAGTCAGACTGTCTGGACAAAAATGTTGCATTGCGCCACAAAGTTTGGGCACTTACATATGATTCAATGTAACTAGCTTGATCTTGTTGCTGATGCTCGCGAACCACCGGCTACAGTTATAATCAGTGCACAGTAGTAGCTAATGAAGAGTCTTAGCACTTATCTCATGTTATGTTTACACTATCTTAACATACTGTATTTTACTTGTTGAAAAGTTGGGTTGATATTCTTTTTGTATCAGTTTAATAAATTCTAGCTTGTGAGGACATTTAATCCATTTTGCTTGACATGAAAGAGAAAATGACTTTCATTAGTCTGCTGTGTCTTTTGTGATAACGCAAGTAGTCTCTCTAATAACGCAAAATCAAGTGACAAACACAATCGATTACCTTTAAAGGTTTCTCAGTAAAACTCGTCATGTCTTAAATTGTCAAAGGGCTTAAAGCAGCACAACGGAGGATCTCCGCTTGACCGGAAAGAGAACTCAACTACCCATTAGCTCTAGCGCGCATACTGTCGTAAGGATACAGATCCGCCAGTCGCGTGCATTTGTTTTGTAGGCGAATCACAGAAGCCAGGACTTCGCTCAAAAGTATTCTTCTGTCTTCAGCAGCTGTTTGCAGGATGGATAGCGATGAGGTAATGTATTTATTTTTGACTAAATGACGATGTTGAAAATCACTAAGTTCAACTTGGTTTTATTACCGTGAAGCGATAAAGTGAACAAAAGTAAAGACAACGACGAGCTGGCGATATCACACACTTGAAATAGGTCTAAACAAAACTACATACTGGTACGTTCTGGATTTGTTGTGCTGTACTTTTTTCCTGTCAAGTTTTTTGAGGAACTTCGTCATAAATTAGTTGCCCAACATACCTGATAGTAGTCGGACATCCCTCCTCGTCTTTTATTTCACGCCAGCAAGTGAACGTCGAAATGATGTTTATTTTGGTCCGAGCATTCAGCTTGTTTTTCTCTCGCTTTCTTTGTTTTGTATCCTCCGACAAAACTTTTCTCTTCCTTACGGTCTTTATTGCCAGTGGTGTAAAGGAACGAAGTAATAGTACTTAGTTACAGTACTTAAGTATGTTTTAGGAGTATCTATACTTTACTTGAGTTTATATGTTTTTTGCAACTTTCACTTTTACTTAACACCATTAAATAATAAAAAATGATACTTTTACTCCAGTACTTTTAAATTGGCAACTTAGTTACTCGCTACATAATAAAATGTGAATATAAATGACACTTAATTTCACATTTTATTTTAAAGAGGACCGTACAGACTGTTCATGCTCTCGGGCGAATATCCGACTCTCTTGACTCATCTCAGTGAGACCACGCACGCAGCCTGCATATGAGTGTCAGTGTAGACAACAACCGACAGCGTGATGGAAGCGGCCTCGTCCACTAGCAATTGCGGGAATACCCCATGGATGTATTATAAGATCATGAGATCATAAGATCAAGCTGTCAGTCGAGCTGAACACACCTCTGCCTGCCTTTGCAGCCTGTGAATGACTGTTTAGCATTGCAGGACTTGTATTCAGCCCGTGAGGAGCACGACTGAACCCATGCAATTTTGAAAATCAACTTCTGCTATAGATGAACCGCAACTTTGTGGACTTTACGTAAGGGAGGAATGGAAAGAGGGAGTAAGAGGTGAAGGGAGCTGAGGGAGGGAGGAAGAGTCAAACTAAAAGCTGGGGTTGGCGATTTGATTTAGATACACTTTTTGTAATACTGGTTAAAATGGTCTTTGTGACCCAATGGTAATCAACTCATAATATGTTCTTAAAACACATTATGAAAAATATCCGCTATCTACAGTATGAGTAAGACAGGGAAAACCCCAACCAATAATCATGCCGGGACACTTGCTTTTAAACCAATCAAATCCTGTCGCCATTCTGTCCGCCTACTGCGCGTGCATTTTCCCGGCGTGCACAGACTGGGTGTGTGTAGCCGAGCTCATACGTACCGGGAGAATGCTTACCTTTCGTTTGGTGGAGCCCTGAGGAGATACTACTTTCAAATTCATGCTAGTTTTCCAAAATCGCCAACCCTAGCTTTAATAAAGCTCGGAAGAGCAACAAAAATTTGTACCTGTTCTCTTTGTTTGTACTTTTACTTTTACTACTTAAGTACATTTAATAGTAGCTACTTTAAGACTTTTACTTAAGTGATTTTTTAATGAGTGACTTTCACTTTTAGTTGAGTATATTTTATATAGGATATCTTTACTTTTACTCAAGTATGGGTTTCAAGGACTTTTTACACCACTGTTTATTGCCTCCGCCATGGTTACAGCTCTGCGTTAACGATTGGCTTTCGCCGAGACTTCAGTGTTGTAAACGAATCGGGAATCGGGGGAAGTGACGTATGCCGTAAAGCAGTTCAAACGTGTAGTTTTTTTAGAGTGGCAGGGTTCCCACCATCCACCTCGAAGTTACATAGCGCCAGTGAAAGGGATACAGACCACTCCAGAGGTGTCATTCAACTCATTGTAAAGTGGTGGACCATCACAATGAATATCGAAGGATTATATTATGTTTGAAAAACGACATAGTGTTGGTTTAAAGATAAAACGGTTAAACAAGATGCAGCAACTTAACCAAACTGAACACTACCTGAACTGACAGCTCACCAACAACAGTAAATGGTAACCACTGAAACTCAGACAACCTTACTAACAGTGATATAAACATCTTCCTTTGGACTGATGAACTTTACACACTGACTTTTACACAAGGGTGAGGTCCTGCAGGCTTGGGGGAGTGTGGGTTTGTAGTGTTACATGTTTTTATGGATGAATATTAAGTGAAATACACTTCCACATGAGCTTGTATGTCTGTAATGGCACTTTGCAAAGGCTGAGATGATTTTAAAACAGTTCAGGTAAAAACACGGTTGTCCTCAGCATGAACACATCATCAGAGATTAGCTTGCTGCTCTGATCTCCACTGGCTGACATCACATTAAAACCTTCATCTATCCTCTTCAGTTTTTATTTCTCCTTACTCTGACCAGTTGTTGTTCTCCTTGAGACCCAGCAGACCAGAGAAGTAAAAACAAAAGTACAAAATTGAATCCAGATCTTACTGTAGTGTGTTTATTTCTAAAATTCATGGAAAATATTGTTTTCCTAATTTTTCTCCAAAACATTGTTTCACTGCAGTCACTAAGCACATTACTCCATAAAGCAGGCAATAAATGGACAGAGCAGCTATGTGAACTGATGTTTACCTGAATAAATATCTGAAGATAATGAGATGGAGTGATTGAAAAAATATTCAGAATTATTCAAGCCCCACTATGGGGATAAGATTCTGGCTTTCTGCTCTTTAGTATATTGAGTGTAACTGCTCGATCATAAAACAGAGCGTCTCACACCAACATGCATTTGTTGACATACAAAGGGAGGAGAAGTGAGCCAACAGGACATCCAGGGAGAAAAATAAACCATGTGGACTGATGAGGAAAAGTCTGATCATGTCTCTTTCCGTTTAATCACAAAACTACAAAGCATTGGTTTAAAAGGCTTGTACTTCATCAATTAAGAAAGTGTATCACTATTTCTATTGAATGAAAATGAAATAATTCTTATCATTAAAATAAAAACATTACAGACAATAAACAACAAGATATAAATTGACTACAAATAAACTTTACAAGGCAAATTTTGTTTGCAAGGAGAATTAGTCTTCAGTTGTTAGTACAATTAAAGCATTTTACAAGACTTTTATACATTTTTTCACTTTCAGAATTTGAAAAAATGACTCAAAATGATAACAAATGCTGTTAAAATTATTGCTGTATAAATCTAGTGGCACATTTGTTACAGCCAATTATTTTCAGTGAACGATGTTATTAAAATTGTAGCTGTCCTTAGATTTCCTAAAATTATCTGAATATAAAACACACAAGTCACTTAGGGTTTAAGCTTTCAGAGATTATAGTCAAATAACCTCATAAAAAAATCCTCTGTTAAACTTTTTCATCACAGCCAATCATATGTTCTGGGTTGTAAAGAATTTTAGAATTTTACATTTATCTGGCTATGAATCAAACCATTTTAAGTTAATAGATTTACATTTCAAATTCACAAGGTGAAAGTGAAGGAGGAGGAAGAGCAAGCGTAAACTGTGTCAGATAGAGGAACCACCAGCAATTTTTGAAGAATCTCCATCTTTTCAGAAAAAAATCCATCTGGCAGAGCATCTTGAATAATGTTTTTTGCAGTCCAGTAACAAATGGCCTTGTGAATCATTTTCAAGCAACAAACAAGCCCAAAAGGAGACATGAGAATTAATGTCATTGATGAATGCAGAACAAACAACATAACAGAAGCGCTGCCTCATACCTGTGTTAGGCTTGACCAGTTGTACCTAAAGTAATGAATACACCCTGCAGGGTGTGTGACTGAGTCTGAGTTCCTCTTGCTTCTTTTCTTTTTTTATGGTATCAACTTTTAGCTGTAGGTAATGTGCAAGTGCTAGCATGTAGTGTAAGTAAGGGTCAGTTCATATGGGGTGTGTGAGGTACTACACTGACCTCCTATTAAAGGCCTATTAATGACTTGTTTCAAGATTAGGCGAGCATGGGGGCAGACATTGAGTAGTCTGTCTACAAGGTGGTGCAAGCTCTGCTGCGACAGCACTGACTGCACCCTACGTCTCTCGTGTTTTAATGTACAGTTGGTGGAAACGAATTTCCCCTCTGGGGACCAATAAATCTAAATCTAAATCTAAATCAAATCTATGTGGTTGGTGTGAGATCTGTAACACACTGTAGGAGGATGATGTGAGCTGAAATGTATATCCAGGTGTTTTTGTGCTATCTTATCTAACAGTGTTACTTTGGCCTATTATTTGAGGGGATATTGCACGTTTAAGTGCTACAACAGTCCTCTGTTTCCATGAAAAAAAGAGTATGTGTCACAGTTAAAAATGTGTGCCTATGAGGCTTGAAGAAGACAGTTGTACAAATCACTTTTCAGTTCTAAGCATGTTGTAGCTTCTAATGAAATCCGTGGAGGTATGTGTTCTCTGATTCACTACCGCTGCTACTGAAAACAGCCAATTTCCAGATATGGCAGTTTCAGAATAAAAACTTTTGGACAGCATAATTAAGGGATATCATTTAAAAGAACTTGCCCTTGTTTTATCAGTGATTAGGCCTATGCAATAATGAGATAGGTACAGTATAAAAGGCAAATCCAACTTATATTTCTCTCGGGATATCAGGCCTGCAAAAAGAGCAAGCCTGCACTTTAATCATGGGATTTGCAGAGAAGAAAGTGATTGGCAGTTGGGTTTTGGGAAAATCCATAAACTAAGTATCATGACATTCTATGTGGCATCTGTGCCTCACTTTATGGCCAGTATCAATATATTTTGATGCATTGATTTCCAACATTTAATATACCCTTTGGTTCTATAGAAATATGATATACTACTTTTTAAGTCCACACACCGGTGCTTTTCATTTCCAGGCACAGGTAAGGTCTGCTGAGGTGATGTTCATTGTGCATGAGTGAGTTAACAAGAGAATGCAGAGAATAAAAGAGATATGGCCTCTCTTGGCATACTTAGCACAGTGGCGGCTGCTGGTCAGTCAAGGAGGGGAAGCTCATTTTTTCCGGACAACATCATAAATTTGTTTAATTATTTAAATGTGAATTCTACTCTCCGTTCCTTTTCAAGAAAATGATCTGTGACCCTGTCGTACCAACTAGGTGTCTTTTCCAGAGATTTTACCAGTGTTCTCTTAATGGCCAGCAGAGCTAGACTGCTTAATCGGACTTGGCCCATTGTGTTGAGAGTTCAAGACTTGAGCCGCCTTAAACAGGAGAAGCTCCTCTCCAGAACAACTGAATGTAAAACTTAGAAGATGCTCCGGTGGAGGGTTATATTTCAAGATCGCTGATTGGCTCATTTCACTGTCAATCAAAAAGGGATTCGGCCTCAGACGGATCATCCAATCATCATGCAGAAGCCGAGAGTCCAGGCCAGCCCACTGCCTCATAGACCCCCAGAGACGCCGAGCATCCGATGGGCGGGACAAAGCTCAGCGTTTATACAATGACCGTCCAGTTTCAACAGTGGAACAACCCACTCTACGCTTCCCCATCGAAGTCAGAAGACGCTCAGCGTCCGAGCGCTGAGACACTGTGGGGATGAATGTCGCGCCAGTTACCTGTGATAAGTAGCTGATTCTGAACAAAAGATTAAGGTATTCTAGCGCATATTTAGTCAATGAAATGTACGCACAGCAGTACATATCACCACTTTTTTTGGGGACATTTAAGGGGAAGCTGAGCTTCCCTTGCAGTCTTAGAGCAGTCACCGCTGACATAGCATGTCAAAGCAGCCCACCAGCATTACATTCTTTGGACTCAAGGCTTTGCCATGATGCAGAAAACAGTAGCTTTATTACATGCTGGTTGGAGTCCTGGTATGTGCCTCCATCTCTGCATTATTTCACAGATACAGTGCAGTGAGGCTAAATGTAAAAGAAGAGGTTGAGCAAAGAAGAGTGGCTAACTCTAACTACAGCTTATCAAGTGTCTGCTTGAGGCGGCAGCAGGAAACCCAGGAGTTACATGACATTGCATGAGATATGAAGGATTTTTACAGCCTAAATAAACATATTCACAGCCTAGTGTTCAATATATCTAAAGGCTATCACTGCATAGGGTGTATTTTTTTCTATTGCCACTGATTTTATTTTAAGGACCTCTGATTTTAATAGTTGGAGTCATGACTGGCGGGGTTACAGGTAAGTATGGAGTTATTAATGATCAGACAGCCTTTAGTCTCTCTTCAACTTAGTCTCTCTGTCTATGAGTAGGCTAATCTAAAGTTCAGTTGAGAGGGTGTGCACAGTCAGCACTGTCTTTGGATTGGCTTCAACTATGCTCTGATGACACCTGTGGTAACATGGTTTTGTCCAAATTTCCGGATGGGGATAGTTACATTAAATATTTCCATGGTAGCAATCAAAATATAGTATCTTTCATGGATATTTGGTTATGTTGGGCATTCAAACATATTTTGTTCTGTTACACTATTATAAAAATGAAGGATTTCTCTCTCTTTTAAACTATTTGAAACCTTTGAAGTATTGTGACAACTCAACTAAAAAAATGTTTAAAAAGTAATTTACACATTAAGTTTCCCATTTGTTGAAGAGTCCACATTAGATCTTTGAATAGCTAAAGGAATATGATAGTGAAAAATAAAAATTGTTAATTCAAAAAATGTTGATGACAGAATTAAATAGTACAGAATTAAAAAAGAAAATCCCAATTCATGACAAACATTTCCAGTGTTCAAATTTAAGAACTGGCTTTAGATTTAAAATTCAGATTTTTGCATGATAAACAAAATTAGCCCTCACACACCTACCCAGTTTATAAATATTTACACTAATTAAATCGAATCAAATCAAACTTCATTTATAAGGCACTTGTACAGTACAAGTCATACAACCAAAGCCCTTTGCACATGAGACCATTTGTCATATACAGAAAAGCACATTTACAGTGTGATAACCCTTGTAGTGAAGAGTCTGAAAATTCTAATCATGTCTTCAATGAAATAATCTTTGGCCAGGCAAATTTCATTAAATTGGTTTGATAATAGGGATATCTACCCTAAAATGGGAATATCTCCAAAATTGCTCCTCTAGTATTACAGCCATTATAATAGTAAAAAATTAGAGGTTGTAAAAACTGAAGCACATTAGTGACTATTATTATGACACTGGAGATATGGCTGAATCACCTTTTACTAATGACTTCAAGCTCATTTTCTCATGAAATGACCATAAAAAAGATTAACAGGCTAAAATTGTCTTTGTCTTTAACATAGCTTTATGACAGATTAGTTACTTAATGGAGTGAGACAGAGTGCTGTTGTTAAAGACAGTACAGGTATGTTAAATGTGGATGGATGTACAGTATTCTCCAGCTTTAACATTTCAGGTTGCTTTTATTCCACTCTAACTCAGTTTTATTTGCATAAAGACCCGTGCTCTCCAGAGCTCCAGCTGTCTAGCTTGAGGGAAGCTCGTTCCAGAAAGACTGCACTCCTGGAAGTCACAGAGGGACTCTACTGAGCCAAGCTCGGAGCGACTTCATCCTCCTCCCTCATATCCTTTCCTCACTGCAGGCTGTTAACCAACATTGTGTGCTCTAGTTTCCTGCAATACAGATTTCTCAGGGTCTTAATGCTTGAGTTTTAGATCCTGAAGAGAGTGCTGTTGCTTTTAGTAAACACAGGGAGAGTCTCTACATCCACTACAGTCCTATTTCACCTTTAATTTAAAATCATTTCAGATCTGTCACAACCTCTCATGCGCTACTCTGCATTTCAGATGACATTTGATTTTCCTATCTTCAACTTATTATGACACTCAGGTTAAGTGTGCTCCTCTTCTTGGTGGTTCCTCTTTGTTTTTGTTTTAGTGTTAAAACCGTTTTTTTCCCTCACTGTCAAAACCTGTGAGAGCACTCCAGGCAGCAGCAGCCTTATAAGACCAACATTGCTGCCAAAGTGTCATCCTGTCAATTTACTCCGTACAACATTTATTGATCTGCCTCTCACAAAAGCGCAGTTGCTTGTCCAAACTCTTACCATCTCCTTACAAGACTACAATACCTCCCAGCTGGCAGGACTCCCAGCATGCTCTTTGCCATCTAGCCTGGAAATCAGACAGTTGTAATTCCAAGAGCTGTAAATGTAAAAGTTTAAAATGCATTTATGGTTGAGTACATAAAACAGTGACAGAAAATGTGGAAGACTGAAGGAGGTAAAACTCAACAATCTGAATCATCATCCAAGAGATTATTTGACAGTCTGTCAGTGTCTGCGATTTTATTAAGCTGTGTTTGCTGTAGAAATAACATTCAGGCTGTAAACTTGAGTCTGAAAATATCATTCAGTTTTCATTGGCACAAGGTTGGGAAACAGAACAATCCACAAAACTCTTCATATCTGCAAAACAAATAGACCCTTTGCTTCAGACTAAAAACAGACAAGTAGAAAAACACAGAATAAAGCAGTGTGAAGTTAAGGAAAAGATCATCTCTATACTTGTTTGAGGAGCAAGGTCACAAGAGGAGCTGCAAGCTGTTCGTAGCTTATTTACAGGTTCAAAGATTGAGTTTTTGGTCATGACAGTATATTTTTATCAACAACCTATGATTGTCACAATGCTTCTAAACTAAAAACAAACACAGCTGGTGATCCAGAACAATAAAACGGTGAATAAAACAGTCAAATTAAAGAGGTTTTCCTTTTATGCTTGACAGTAAGTTACTGAGGCTGCAAGTCAAGTTGATGAAATTATGTCTCTTAAGGTTATGGGCTCTAATTTCCTAGCGCAGCACAGGGTGGTGCATCCGCAGTGGTAATTTTTGGCGCACCATCTTGCACAGCCAATTTGGCAATTTGGCAGACTGGCTGCACCAAGGTGGGTGGTGGCACACCAGGGGGAGTTGTTGACAGATTCAGCTTGGCGCAGTGACAATTTTAAACCAAAACTCTGTGTGGAAGGTGCACTGAAAGTTCACCAGCTCCAACCTGGTCCATTCTTGGGGCAGGCGAAACACGCCTGGTGCGGTGGTAATTTGGCTGACAGTTGCACAGTGCATGGGAGAGGAGAGACCACCTGGCTGCACAGCTCTGTCCTTAATGCTAGTACATGCCTACTGTTTATTCATGTTTTGGCCACAATTTACTCCGTCACAAAGATACAAAAAGTCATTCATGAGAAAAATAAATTGTATTTCAATGCGTGTCCTTCCTCTTCCTCCTCTCGCGCATCGACTGCTGGTTTGAGAAGGAAGGAGGGAGTCTGAGGAGAGCTGTCCTTCCCTGGTCCAGGGGACAACAGCCACCTGCAGCAGGCAGGGGAAGCATATGTACCCTGCCGCATCCTCAAGCGAACTGAGGATGGAGTCAATGGAGGAGAGATTGAAATTGGCACTGCACCTAGTCTGCAGCGCACTAAAAGGCAAATAAAGGGCGTTCTTTTGATTGGTGAAGACACTCAGCTGTGTTAAACCCACTCATGCCTTCTCTCCTCCCATGCGCTGATGGGAGGGACGGAGGCATGGCATGCCTCGTGGCGCTGGACTGTGCCATGCATGAAAATTGCAAAATAACCTGGACACACCCCGCAACACAACACAGGGCAGGTCTGCCGCGCCTGCACCTGGTCTAGGAAATTAGAGCCCAAATTCACTTTTACAATAAATGTCACAATGGGGTAATGAATGATGAGTATCAACAGCTTGGACTGCATTGCTGTGTGTGCATGTGGTGCTCCCACTGTGCTGTTCTATTGCACTTCTCTAAACCTATAATAGTAATGCGATGTGAGTGAATTGGTACCTTCAAATTGCACAACATTCTTGGGCAGTCAATTTTTATTTAATATTCCAGACTCATTGGAGTTGGTGGTTGGAGGTTGGGGGATTTGAGCCATTCAAGCTGGAAATATGCAGTGCAGCGGCACATCCTGGAGCTCTGAACTTTTCAATCTAGCAGAGGGCTCTCTCAGCGTGACTTCGTCATGATGCTCACTTGATCTCAGGTAATTGAAAGTGCAGTAAACTCAGAGAAGATGGCAGACAGCAGAATCCGTTTGGGCAAAAAAAAAACCGATACATCTTAAGAGCTATGTGGAAGTATTTTGTGTTTTTCACTGTTCATGGCTAATTTTAAAACAAAGGCTGGGTTGTGTTTAAACAATGTGTGAAGCAGATGACTTTCTTTTCAATGGTAACAAATCTGAAAGCTTACTGTTTGCCTTTTACACAAGTGAGGCAGTGGAGGAGGCACCCCAGCCCAACAACGTGTTGCCAAGTGTTTAAATTGGATATATTTAAAGACTGGCAGGTGTATACACATAGCCGAGTGATGGTTAATAGATACACTACACTATTCTTGTTACTGACAGGTCTGGGGGCTCAACTTGAAAAATCTGCACCCAATAAAATGTTATTAATCTCTCCATGTCTTAACAGCTGCCATGCAATATGTAGCATATTGCATGGCCCTGAATCATGACAGAAGATAATACTTCACGGCAACAGCCCTTCATAGCATGACTCAAATTTGGCAAACAGGTGGCACTTGTATGTAAACTTAGCTGATACATGGAGACAGACAGACATCTCTTCTGTGAACAGGAGGAGAAACAACAGAGGAGAAAAAAGAGGTTTCATTATATTTAAAATCAAACAGAGCACATTAATTTAATGCAAATTAGGCTGTCAGAAGATAATCAACATGTTCATCCAGCAAATCAAGTGTGATTTAGAAATCAGGGAAGGTATTAAGTAGTAGTCTTCCTTTTTATTTTTGTCTTTCAGACAGTGGGTATGATCCCCTGTGACTTGACTCTAAACGTCGATGTTAAGTGGCCCAGGTTTCACCTGAGAGGTGTCTACCTGTGAAGAGAAGCCCACCCACCTGGAACCAAATGTTTTGGCTGCTTCTAGGGGTATCTTTCTCATTTTGTAATGCCAGTAATGACCCTCTTCCAATTTTGATACCAGTTTATGGTTTTATTGGATGAAAAGAGCCTGTTCTGTAGATGTGAGCAATACAAAAGATGTATAAAACTGCCTTTAAAACTTTACTCACTAATGAGTGCCCGACACTTCAGCATCAGTACATTCACAATTCCAGGCTAGTATACACAAGTACACATGATTATAGTATATTTATGTTTACACTGATAATAGAACTGGTCTTTGATAAGAAGTGTTTTCTGATCCCTACAGGACCCCGGTGTGAAACCACCATGAATGTACTATGTAATTTAGTGTAGGTCTTTCTTAATCTCAGGTATTTTTAGCTGCACTAAAAGGCATATTTTAGCACAAGAATATAAATGATGTTGCCTTAACTTATATCTAGTTTGAAAATGTGTCAGTGTATTTTTTTTTTTTTTTTTTTTTTTACAAATACTCAATTATGCCTCACAGTCCATGTATTCAAACATTACTGTTAAGGTACTAATAACTTTCCTCCATATGACAGATAACCTGTAAAGATTAACCCTCAAATAAAAAATGTACTCACATTTGGTGTGTGGCAGATTTTAATTGGGCCGTGTCTCTGAGGCTGTTATCCAGCTGCTTCAGATAGCAGCGATGAGAAAAAAATTAAGTAAATGTGCAACAATACAAGTTTTATTTTTATTTGAAAAAGATTGCAGTTATATTGACAGCAGAACTGGCATATTACTGTACTTTAAGTTTAGGCTGAAGACTTCCTCACACACTAACACTTGTGCCCAAACTCAAGAGCAAACAATTCTCGCCCTGTCGTCCACGACCTAAGAACTGAAATGTTTAGTCAAAAGTCCACCAAAACTAGGGGCTGGCTCAATGAATGTGTGCATCTGGTACATCATCATTATCTATTGTTGTTGTTTTGATTGAGAGCCCCCAGGCAGAAGACTTCACATGCTGTGCATTTAAGACCCTTCAGTGGGCTGCTGGCCGGCAGCTGTCCAGATCACACCAGTTCCCTCTGTGATTCACCATGCTACATGTCACCAGCCTACTCTGGCCCATCACAGCACTACAGAATGGCCAATGTGACACTAAGTAAAACATTTGTCAGATAATGAGCGGTGAATAACAGAGAAACAAACATGACTGTTTTCATACACAGACGCAATCACAAACAAAAACGGGCACTAGCAGACATTGACTCACAACGTGCATCTCTGCTCAAGTGGAAAACATACACATCATGCAAAAACCCATCCATAAAACATGCCTGAAGAGGTGGTCCACCTGGGAACAATGACGAATCGATATATTATTAAGTTCCCCTCTGCTGGCTCTAAGTGTCACATACGCACACACAAACACACACACATGCTGTGGCCTGACATTTCGATGAAGCAATAAAGCCTTGTTCCTCCAGCTGGCATCTGCAAACTCAGCGGGGAGGATAGGTGTCTCATATCAGTTGTTAAGACTGATCATATGCACAGCACACTCACATGCAGACACTCACTGAGGGATGAGGAGCGTGTGCAACACATGCCGCAAGTACATAAATGCAGGCTAATAAGCAGACAGATAAAACTGCGCTCTGGTACAGAGAAAGCCCTCTTATGCTGGATATCAGCCAATGTTTTCATCTCACTTCTCCTTGAACACTCCTACGGTTTTAGAGAAGCATTTGGAGAGGAAGTGGGTATTTTTAGAAAGTCAATGTGCCACATATATGTGCTTTTTCTCCCTGGTAGAGAGATTCACTTTCAATCCAACTATATGTATAGAGAATGTTCACAAATGCGGGAAGTGGTGCATTTCCTAAGTGCACATGCAGAGATAAACATACAAACACAGCAGGACCCAATGCAACCTCCCCATCAAGCCACACTAGAGGGACATGTAGCTCTTTAGGCAAGGTCACTCATTCATCATCTAAATCTCCCCCTGAGTCACCCACACACACACAAACACACCCGCAGCACACTTGGAGTCTATGTTATGTGCCGTTATCTCCATCAGCCCCCAGGTGTCAGGCAGCACGGAGGAGTTGCTTTGCCCGCTTTTATCCCTCGATATCCTCCTGCATGGGTCAACTTTTTAAATGCATTTATCAGAGCGACAGTTGTAGGTAAAGCATTTCAGAGAGAACTGCCAGAATGAAAGGAAGTGAGAGTGCAGAGAGGGGAAAAAGGCTAACCCATGAGACGAGTATTTTGCCCTGAGGACAGTAATATCAATTTAAAGTTCAGCACCGCGGCGGCTCACTGCCTTGTGCTCCAGTTGGGGGATCTCTTTTCTCTGCTTAGGTGTGGCTTTACACGCATTATGCTGATTTGACTTCTTTGTGACGAATCCTATTCAACCTGCAGAAAGAGACATATGCTGCTCCATAAGGTGCATAGCCTATATATTCATACTACCTCCATTCAGCATAAAGCGTCTAACCTTGAATCATACAGAGATCTTCAAGTAGTGCAGCATGGATGTATGTTGTGACAATGGTGAAAGTTAGACAAGTATGGGGAAAAGGAACTCAGCGAGGGAGTGGATTTAATTAATGCCTTTAATTGAAAGTTAATTACCATCCACTGAAGTGGTATGAGGCTCCTCTTTCTCTCCTGCACTGTACCATGAAAGGGGAGAAAATTAGATGCCAACTAACAGGAGTTTAGCCGTGTCCCCTCCGTCGTAATGACAGGATTCATTAAAGCTATCAGCCCTGTGTGTGTGCGGGACTGTGGGTGTTTGTGTGTCAGAGATTTTTGCCAGAATTAATGTCTATTTGAAGTCGCTCTTACCTAGTCTTTTAAGCCGTTCAATCAGAAAAGAAGGTGTTTTGAAACTTTTAATGAGGGCTTTTATCAGTGTTTAAATTGTTGTCATAATAAGCAGTTGAAAAAAGAATTTAAGTATAATGGACTGATATGATATTTTGGTACACTAGTTGTGACCTTGCAGTTTTTTGTTGTTTTTTTTTAATCAGAAATTTATTGATAACTAAAAGAGTGACAAACATAGTAAAAGGAGGAGGATGTTTTGTTTTTTTTTAAATGTATTTTTTGGGCATTTTGTGCCTTTACTGATAGGAGAGACAGTGGATAGGCGTGTGAAAGGGGGTGAGAGAGTGAGGAAGACACTCTGCAAACTGGTCACAGGCGGGATTCGAACCTGGACCGGCAGAAGCAAGTACATGGGGTGCCTGGTTGCTAACCATTCCGCCAAACCAGCACCCCAGGAGGAGGATGTTTAATAAAGGTTCCAGGCTGGTTATGAAAGAAACAGGGGTGGACATTAAAGGAGACATATCATGCTGATGCATGATTGAATACTTACATATAATAAATTTGAAAACAAGACCTTACACCCCCTTAATTTTCAAAAAATTAGATATTGTATTTTTTCTGATATCCTAGAACGAGATTTGATGCCTCTGAAAATAGGTCATTGCGAGATGTCCGCGAGATTTCAAACGTCGTGACGACACAAGGTACCTTTCTTTTTATTGGAGTAATCTGATAAAACACTTCCTCCTCTGTGATGTCCGTCAGCCCCAAACCCTCACCGAGGAACACATCCACCAGCAGCCGTATAAAGCTCCCTAGCTCACACTCCCTCATTACCAACTCTGGCCTGTAGGGGGACTCAATACGTGGTCGCTGCTTTGAGCCGCAAGAGAAGAAGGACAGGATGGCTCTACCCCCGATAGAACTAACCAATCGGAGCACAAAGGGCTGTGATGTTGCGAGGTTACTGTAGGTCATCCTGACATCCAAGTGTTTCAATGAGGGCTTCATAATGGCCTAAAATGAGGATTTTGAGAACGCTATTGTGGGGCAATGAAGGAACTAAATGACTTGTACTGAGGGCAGAAATGCTTTACAGGCATCCTAGTCTGGCATAGTGAAAAGGAGAAACAAGCATGATATGTCCTCTTTAAACTGTCACTTTTTACTCAATGTTCGAATATCTGTTTGAGCATGGAGGTGAAAAAACTGTCCTCTAACTGTATTTAAACAATCAACTTTAAACTAAGCAGCTCAACAGCCTATTAGGGTGCCTAGAGCAGTGGACCACCACAGTGGGTGCTCCCAGCACAACTCGATCAGCCAATGTTCTCTTGACCTCAATAACAGCTGCATCTAAACTGCTAGAAATCAACAGATGAGAACCACACCTGGAGGAAAGGGAGGACAGGCAAAGAGTGGGAAATGTAACATTGTGAGAAGTCAAGGAACACTGTGTGGAAGGACTTTAGGGTCCTCTGTGTGTTTATTATGTGCAAGCAACTGGCCCACTACCTCAAATCCGCAGGTCCATTTGTTGGCCTTGCACCCACCACAGTCCTGGGTGCCTTATCAACAGCTCAGCCCAGTGATACTGAGTCCTCTTTGGCAGGTGCTGCTGCCCCTGCAAGGGGGACGAAAAATTGACAGCCCAACTGACATAAAGAAAAATTTGCTAAGGGCCCTCATTTTGTATAACTTCGGTATTTTCTCCCTGATTTTTTTTCTAACAAAGTGGTCTGCAATTAAGTCTCTTTAGTAAAGTTTACAGTCACAGACTGCAATAGTCTGTAGTGTCACTAATATTAAGTTCCTTGTTTCTTTAATGTGAACAGTGAAGTGAAACAGAAGAAATGGCCGATGCAGAGTTTGATACAAGGTAACCACTAGGGATGGGATGAAATATCGTTTGGCAATATATCGCGGTACAGTACGTGACGAAATGCATCGAGTTTGAAAAAAATGGATCACGAAATAAAGACGTCACATCCGCGAATAGCGCATGTGATCAGAAGTGACGACTCCAAACATTAGCACCAACTACCTTGCCTCCAAAAACCCAAATGATGGAGTCAAATTAGGTCGAAATTGAGGACGCTTCACCTGGATACAAGTCATCTGTCTGGCAGTATTTTGGCTTGAAAAAGACGAAGATGACGAAAACAAGCCTACTGCTTGTTAGCATACACTCTCTCTAACCTCTCTAGGGTTAGAGAGAGTGTTATTGTTTGTGTTTGGCCTGTAAGGCCTTGTGTTTTCCTGTGTGCAACTCAAACAAAAACAAGTTGTAATTACACAGTAATATTTTTTCTTTACTTTTTTGATTCTGTATCATAACATTTCGTATCATAATCCAGGCATATCGAGGTGCAGCGTATCGCGAGTTAAAGTGTATCGTCCCATCCCTCGTAACCACACTTGAGGTACTATTGCTTTATGTCCTGTTTATGTCTGAAAATCCACAAAAACTTGCATGGAATGTAGGGCTGGGCGATATAGCCTAGAAATAAAATCCCCGATTTTTTTCCACAACACTCGATTTGCGATTTTAATCGATTTTTCCCTCCCTAAAAGAAACATAACTCCCAGTGACATAAAAATAAAAACAAATCAAGTTTTGCCTTTATGTTGTCTAAATGTTTCCCTCTTAAAGTCAAAGTCTGGGTCATAAAAGGTTGATTATGTAGTATGAATGTAGGCAGGTTTGTCTACATAAACACTAAAAGGCTGAGGTATTTTTTACAGTATTAGCATGAAACTCTCTTTGATCAATATTTAATCTACTTAAATAACAAATACAAGCCTATAAAAGTGTTTGTGCAAACCATACAAGCCCGACCATCATGAAAATAGTGATCTTTTTCAAAAATTGCAACAACTTACAACTGGACTAAGGCAAGAAAAAAAATCTCGATTTTTTAATTTTTAAATCTTCTGCAGAAATTAATTCGAATTAATCGATTTAAGCGATTTTTTGCCCAGCCCTAATGGAATGTGTTTCAAATGCACAATTGTCTTCCTATTTATGTATCTGATCTGCAACAAGGTTTGGAAAGAAAGCCCTGTGACGATCCCTATCCAAGTGTACAACCCAGCACATGCCCTCAGAGTGACAGCTAGAAAACAGCTGTTTTCACCCTGGCCTTGGAACTGTGGACCAGCTCCCTATAGTATCCTCAGGGTGCATGTGAGTTTGCCCAACCAGTCATCATGTGTTTTGTGGGCTTGGAGAAGGCATTCAACTGTGTCCCTCGTGGAATCCTGTGGGGAGTGCTCCAGGAGTATAGGGTAGCAGACCCCCTGATAACAGCCGTCCATTCTCTGTAGAATTTGTGCCAGAGCCTGGTCAGCATTGCCGGCAGCAAATCAGAATCATTTCCAGTGAGGATTGGACTCCACCAGGGCTGCCCTTTGTCACCGGTTCTGTTTATGGACAGAATTTCTAGGTACTGTCGTGGTAAAGAGTGAACTGAGTCGAAAGGCAAAGATTTTGATTTACCACCCAATCTCCATTCCTATACTCACATATGGTCATAAGCTTTGGGTAGCTCTGGGCAGAAAATAAGATCACCAGTCCAAACAGTCTCCCTTAGATTTAAATTTTGTTGTACTTGTTACATGTTGAAAAATAAAAGGGGTGGGGGCATGCACATCCTATGTAGGGTGCTGGATCCAAAAGATTCTAAGCATGAAAAATGAGTAAGGAGATCCACACACCAAAAAGTAGCCCCCTTAAAAATTTTTATTTGATGGTGACGTTTCGAGCAGAACCGCTCTTCCTCAGACTTTACAAAGTGATCAGTGAGAAGCCGTTTAAATAGAAGCAGGTACACATGACCCAACTCAGCTGAAACTCATCGATAATTAACAAACAAGGTACCCCTACATATGTTTATGTATATGTATATAGGTTTGCAAGTGGAGTTGGATTTATGTTAGATGTATGTGGGTATGTATGTATGTTAATGGATATATGTGTATATGTGCATGTGGGATTTGCTTGTGTATGTGTGTAAATATATATATATATATATATATATATATATATATATATATATATATATACACATACATATATACATATATATATATACATATATATGTATATATATATATACATATAGATATAGATATATATATATATACATATATATATATATATATATATATATATATATATATATATATATATATATATATATTTAGGTACAACATTTGTATATATTGGGTGTAATGAATGTAGGTTGATTTATGGGGATACATCTGTATATGGGTATATATATTCATGGTGTGTGGAATTGTGTATATACGAGATAATGTGACAATTCAAAACAGTCTTTCCTCCTTCTTAGGGGGTACCTTGTTTATTGTTAATTATCGATGAGTTTCAGCTGAGTCGGGTCACGTGTACCTGCTTCTATTTAAACGGCTTCTCACTGATCACTTTGTAAAGTCTGAGGAAGAGCGGTTCTGCTCGAAAAGTCACTATCAAATAAAAATTTTCAAGGGAGCTACTTTTTGGTGTGCGGATCTTCTTACTCATTTTTCGCACTTGTTACATGTGCAATGACTGTAAAGTAATTGATTGATTTATTGATTGAGAGACAGTGTCAGAAGCTTCGTCACCTGGGAGGGGCTCGGAGTAGAGCCGCTGCTCCTATGTATTGAGAGGAGCCAGATGAGGCACTCCGTTTGCGGAGTGTCTTCCCCTACTCTCTCGCTCCCTTTTACAAGCCTATCCACTGTCTCTCTCCTATCAATGGAGGCACAGGAAGCCCCAAATATACATAAAAAAAACCCCAAAAAACCCCCCACAAGTTTGTGATTGGACAATTGTTTGGCTTGTCACATTCATCACAGACTAATCCATAGCGGCCTTAGCCGCTAACAGCTAGCAAAATTTAATGACCATTAGCGGCTAACTTAGCTGCTAACAGCTAACAGCAGTTAATGACCATTAGCAGCTAACTTAGCCGCTAACAGCTAACAACAGTTAATGACTGTTAGCCATTAGCCGCTAACTTAGCTGCTAACAGCTAATGGTCTTATACAATCGTCCTACACTAAATTGTACCACACAGATGATTCATTTAACACCAATATGTGACATGAACCTCGTCAAAGACAATCCCTACAAGTCAACTTCTGAGGAGGGCAGATTTTGCCAAGTTTCACTGAGTAGCCATGAGGACAATAGGCTAATCGGCATGTCCGTTCTCAACTTCTGGTTCTCAACTTCCGGTTGTCGTCCAGCCGCATTCTGCAGCTCCCGCCTCTCTTCCCTGATTGGGCCGTTAAGAATTCAGCCGAGCGAATTTGTTGGACAATGGAGGCTGGCAGGACGGACCTGCAGGATTTCAGAATCAGGCAGGTCTGTCTGCCCTGCAAGGCTAAGATGAGGTGGCTTGGGCAGCTAATTAGGATGCCTCCTGGATGCCTCCCTGGTGAGGTGTTCCAGGTACGTCCCACTGGAAAGCAACCCTGGGGAAGACCCAGGACACACTGGAGGGACTGTGTCGCACAGCTGGCTTGGGAATGCCTCGGGATCCCGTGGGAAGAGCTGGATGAAGTGGCTGGGGAGGGGGATTGTCTGGGCTTCCCTACTTGGCTGCTGACCCCTTGACCCAACCACAGATAAGCAAAAGAAGATGGATGGAGGAAAGGAATAAACCATCTTTATATTATTAACATATTACATATTGTTTTGTCACTGGAAAAAGCAGAACTAAATTTGATGTGATGATTATGTCCAACACTTACTTTAAAAACCTTTTAAATTCAGAAAATAAATTGTGTCTTTAATACATAAAACATAAAATATAATTCATCAGTCAGTTTAACTCAAATTTGTTTACTTTTATTTTGGCTTTCTATGTTGTTTTCTCTCTCTTTCATTTAATTTGACAGGTTGATTCTTAAAAAAACATATTAAATCTAAATGGAATTGAAATCATGTCAAACAGAACCTCTGTACTTTAATGAATTAGTGAACACTTTGGCACCGGTGTCCAAATCCTGAACATTAAATAATGTTCTGCATGGATTAGATAGATTTGTTTAATCGCTGTAAACATGTAAATAAGCTTTAGCTGTTGATGTCTGTGCTTACAGGCTCAGAGAGACATTTGATTTACAAAATTATAATATATGCAGATTTTGCAGCACAAGAGCATGCAGAAGCAGTCAGCTAGTTCTGTGAAGCTATCATAAGGGGTTATGTATTTTTCAGCAGGGGAGAGGGCTAATGAGAGCTCGATCAATGTAGGTGATGTAGTAGGATATGACAAACAAAGCATAATGAGTCAATTACATGCAGAGGCTGAGAGAGAATTAGGAAAAGGAAAAGGAAAAAACAACCAGACCAGAGGCTGTAATGTGAAAGAAACTGTGACAGACACACAGGCCTGCGGTCATTAGTCAGTATGTTCTGTTTTCTTATTTTGATATATGATTTAATTGAAATGGAGTAGTTATATTCAATGAAGTGACAGAGCACAGATGACAGGGGGTGTTCACTTTGCAAATGCAAAGTTCCCCCTCAAATGCTTGGGATGAGTAATTGCTGGTGGTTATACTAAGCCTGGGCCTGCATTAATGGCATATTCTGCTTTAATATGGCATCAAGCAAAAAACAAAGTATCCCCTTGACATTCATTAGTCTGTTTTATGCAGAGTGTGTGTGTTTGTGTGTGTGTGTGTGCTTGAGTGTGTGTGTCCTAGTGGAAATACACCTCTTTCTGGGTGTTCACACAGAGCACAGGCCTGCATTAGAGAAAATATGACACAATGAGCAGCATCATTGGCAGAGTGTTATCCCTGATTAAAAAATAAAATCCAGAGAGGGTGATTCGAGTATAAAAGTTGTTGTTTTTATGTGACACTGGGCCAAGAATGACTGTAACTCCAAACACAGAACAGGAAGGTCAAATGTCCATTTTGTCCCTACCAGCAATTAGTCTCCTGCTGCAGGTAACCTGAGCTATGACAAACTCCCACACATCACAAATTCAAATTCACCCGGATTAGACGCATTCATTAAAGGAACACTACACCCAAACAACGATTTGGCCTCATTTTCTACTCACCCTCATGCTGAACAACACTGTGGAGTAGTTTTGGAACATCTAGGATGCAGCCGGAGATCTGGGGGAATCCTCGCTGTCCACTGACATTGATATCATGACTTCGGTCAGAGCCCGAACAAACAGTGTCCTTAAAAGTCCACAAAAAGTCCACAAAAAGTCGGCAATATTCCTCCATACTGCTCGTGCGCTGTAATCCAAGTGTCCCGAGCGGATAACGTCCACCATTTACTTGAAACGACATCATTTAGCACATGTTTATAGCCTAAACAGTACTACTTCACATTTCTATGATACACTTACGGGTGCCTACGGGAGCCGCGGCTGACCAAACCAAAGGAACGCGCACTCTGCAATAATTAGGAGCGTAGAACAAGAAATCCCACATTCTGCTGACCCCTCTTGTGTCTGTCCACGGCTCCGTCGCTCACAGCAGAATGTGGGATTTCTTGTTCTACGCTCCTAATTATTGCAGTGCGCGCATTCGTTTGGTTTGGTCAGCCGCAGCTAAGCTGTAGTTAAACTGAAGTCTCGGAGAAGGTCATCATCAGCAGCATCTCCCAGGTATCCTGTTGTGCCTGTATGATACTGGTGTTGTTCTTGGTAATACACCTATTATTCTACAGGCAAGCTAGTGTCACTTAGTCTCCTTCAATGTTCTGCACATCACAGGTAGACAAGATACAACACCCAACTTCACAACCACAGCTGTCGCTGATGCAGAAGCCTTAAACCTCAAATAAAATTATTCTAGCAATCTATAAATCTTTATATGTTTAGGATCAAATCATTAAAAAATATTATCTAAAGATGTAATGAAACGAGTAGGTCAATGCGGGACTATTTTTAATTTATTTCTTATTTTAAGTTTCTTTTGTGATGCTTATTTTTAATTATTAATTTACTCATATCAATGAAACATCAATTTGCACTCACTGTTATGTCAGTCACTTTTTGTTGTACAGTGTACACAGGATCCCTTCCATCGTGACAAAAGCTGAGTTGATGGATAGTATACAGTAGGTCTTGTTTCCATTGATTGGTCTGGTTTGGTTCAGTACTGTTCAGCACAATCTGGAGAAGTAAGCTCTGCACTTATTTGTATTTCCACTGCCAACTGTACCTTCCCTTAAGGGTGGGGATGTGAGCCAGGAAGAGAGGGTCCCACCGGCTAAGTAGTTGCGTGAAGTCACAGCCGCACAACAGTGCAGTAAATTCATGGCTTATTTGAACATGGGGAGGAATGTGTTTTCATTTTTGCTGCTGCCACACGAGAGTATCCGATTTTGGTGACCAATCAGCAGACTGCAGAGCTTGTAGCTACACCTTTTAGGATCAGTTTTGTCTATGAAGCACCCCCTTCAGATGAATGCTAAGAAGTGGGATGGCACGTGTTGGTTATTTGGGTACTTATTCTACTACTCTAACCATGTGAACACCATTAGATGTGAGTGCATGCCATAACAAGCAGAACTGAACCAGACTGCTCAGTGGATACACAGCTATAGAGGCAGAAACTTTGACTCAGAATTGTGTTGTGTTCTTTTTTCCCTTTTTTTAAACAGGCACTGTATTGGTTGGACTTTCCTCTCTTGTATTTTCCACTAATAATCCTTCAGAGTTAGTTACCTTTCCAGGTGCCCTCTATCAGAGACCGCCAGACAAACTTTGTCAGATACAATAGGAAATCATGAGCAGTGTCATGCCCAAATGCCACAAAGAGAGATTTCACCATTTAACACAGCATGCACAGCATCACCTTTTCCATCACTGTCACTATGCAGCCTGATCAAAAAGTTGAAAAGTGTGAACTGGTTGAGTGATGAGGTCGAAGATTTATGCAGACTCACAGGAAATGCTAATTTAGGCATGCACACAGTCACTCAACCATACTCTTAAATGTAGTTCAAGATGATAGTTTAAAATGTATGGCACAATTTTGAAATAAAGTACAAAGAAATGCTCTCAAAAGTTAAAATCCTGTATGTTTATGGCTTTCAAAAACACGCTTACCTCTTGTGTGTGCCTGATGTCCCACTTACCAGCCAAGTTACGTAAATGTCCCTGTTATCAAGCTTAAATTACATTGGCAATCAGGAGGAATGATGGCTCTTCACCATAGACACTGTGACATATTTCAAGGTCTTCCATGAAGGACATTTCTTTTTACAAATTTAGACTTTTGAGAGAAAGTGGGTGGGTTTTGTTGGAGCTTGATTTTTCTTTGTTCTGCTGATGTGGAGCATGAGCATTAGCCTCACAATACTGTGCAACAAAGGTGACATCATTTTTGGACATTTGGGTATTTTCTCTGCTATGAAAGGAGTTTCAGAAGCAAAGTCAGAAGCACACATAAACATTAAGGACAGTGGAGACAGCTGCTGAGGTGGTAACAAGCTTGTTAGGCTGGCGGGTGACAAACGAGCCAGAGGACACTTCCCTGGCATTAGAGATGAGCAGAGGTGTGAAAATGTCACCACAAATAGCCCCTGGTCACCAAATGTCACCTTTCCACTCTTATATCCTCCTACTCCGTTTCTGTTTCCCCTTTTTCTAATCTGCCTCTCATTCTTTCTTACTTTGCACTGTTTTCCACCTCCATGTCTCTCTTCAGTGAATGCTTTTCCTCTCTGTCTCCTCTGCACCCTCTCATCCTGACACCTGTTTCCTTTTCATCTCTTCAGAGGAGCAGAAAACAGAACAGAAGATTCAATGTTTTCTAAAAGCTGCTCCTCTCTTCTGTGCTATTTCCCTAAATCTTTCCTCAACTTTTAATCTTATTCATGCATATTTTTCCAGTCCAATCTCTCCAAACTTCTTTGTGTACATCCCTTTTTACTGTCCTTTATTTTTGCCTATTTGGTTATTTTTTTGTTTTTCAAGTTTTAACAGTTTGCTTCCACTCTTACCCAAGTTGACCCAGCCCACTGTCCATCCACCAAACGATTTTTTATACCACTTAGCCCTGCCAGGGTTGCAGGGGGCAGGAGCTTATCTGAGTTGCTATTAGGCAACAGGCATGGTTAAACCCTGAACTGGTCACCAGCATATAGCAGGGCCACATAAGGGGAGACAGACATCATTCCCGCTTATACTCATACCTACAGGCAATTTAAAGTCATCAAACAACCTGTTTCATGCATGTTTGTTGGACTATGAGAAAAATTGCCCATAGAGAACCCATGCATGGGAGAACACGCTCTAAAACAAACTCCACACTGAAATGCCCTGACCAACACCAGGATTGAACAAGCAACCTGAGGCATTGGCACTACCTGCTGCTCCACCATGCCGCCTACCCAGTATGCACCTTATGAACAAACAAGTTTACAAGATTGAAGGTGAGGAGTCACACTTTTCTGTTTTCTACGACCTTGGTCAGATTTAAACTATCCACCTATAACTTAAAAAAAAATGTAAATCGCAAAAAACATTATGCCAGGGGACCAACACTACGTGTTTGAAAGGGCTGAAAACCCCTTCATTACTGATGTCTTGTGTAAACATACATTGTAATATTTTTTAAATAGATAACTTGAACTTAAGCTTAGGTTGTACAAAAACATAAGGTTATATTTAATTAGGTAGCTCAGGATATTCAAATTCAGGTTGTGATAGTTACATGACGTGAGCTGGCATGTAAGCCAGAGCTGTATTTACAGAATTTAGGTGAAAATAAGACACAACGAAGCATTGTACAGGTGGTGTTCTTCCTGCTTGGCATCTCTGTCTGTTGCACCTCCTACAGTGCCCATGAACTTAGAATGATTTCATATTGTGTTCAAGAAATTTAAAACAAGTTACTTTCCACTTTGTTTTGTTTAAGCACAACTTGTGCTTTAACAAAGCACTGTTTATGTGGTCTGTTTTGACTTAAATTGATTAAATAACAGTCTGTGGCATCATTTGCTGCAATATATAGCACTGGCCTTTGTGCCAGCTATTTCTATAATGACTTGGAATGATCTCTGTATTTGTGACCAATGGTCAGGCTCATGTCATGTAGCTCTGACAACCTCACTTCTTTTATATCAAGGAAACTTTCCCTTGTGGGACAATATAGTTTATCTTATCCTAAATCCTAAATTATCCATTGTAATAATATTCCTTTGAAGTACATACAGTGCTTAAAGAAAATTAAACCATCACCCAGTGTCACATATGCCTCAGATTAAAAGCATTGCATCATTTTTAAGTTTCTGTAACAATTAATACATCAGTAAGTTTAAGCTCTTTAAATAAAAATATGTTTTTAATGCTAAGATATTGTTATCCATGAATTTTCACAATTACTGACTAATAAAGAAACAGTAAAATAGTAAAGCAAATTACTATTCCTTTATTGTGGTCTTAAATTAAAGTTACTTATTTGAAGTTCTGAACAGAAACACTAGTTTCAATGTTTGAATGTTATGCTCAATGTATTTCTGACTTTTCAGAAAGGCCCAGAGAATTGGCTCAAATTGGGGTCTAAAAAATGAATTCAGTTTGAAATTCCTCTTTCCCATTTAAGATGTATGTCCATTGAGGATGACTTCTTAAGTTCTAAAAATGTTTTTAAAAGAGTTCAAATCATGGGTTTTCTTGTTTCATGAAAGGTGGTGTAATACATTTGGTAAACACTGTATTTTTCCAGATAAATGGTGCAAAAGCATTGATTGCATTTGGCCACAGCAAGGAATCAGCAGTCCACATCAACTTATATCTTTGGACAATTTTGCTTCCATAAACGTTACAAATCACAATTAACCAGATCTGGCATCATACTCCAAGTTTTTTTTTAATCTCTAATTTCACTAACCAGATATGCCAGATAAATCGTTTAATGTTGGTGTTAAAAGTTAGAATTCAAATGTCACAGTGTCAGGCCATTGAATATATTTGGGAATAACAGGACCCTTCATAAACAGGCAACTTGACGCTAATTCTGTCAATCGCATTCCTTATGTATACATAGCATGATGTAATGGGCTGATACTGTGGCAGAGTTCAGTTCATAAAGGAGGTCATCTATACA
Organism: Scarus forsteni; assembly: GCA_036419115.1. NCBI lineage: Eukaryota > Metazoa > Chordata > Actinopteri > Labriformes > Labridae > Scarus > Scarus forsteni. The sequence goes on along the minus strand of JAZDUH010000083.1, from coordinate 10,736,651 downwards.
GCAAAGTCTCACCAAAACCCAACAGGAGAAAGGCAAAAAAAAGTCTTTCAGATTTCTTCTTTGAACTTTGTTCAATTAATAAATGTTGTCCAGTTCTGATAAAAAAACATATATATGTAAGTAAAACGCATTTGTGCTAACCTTTGTGCAAGCTGGCATCAATTACAGGCTTGCAGCTTCTCGCTGTCATCATACTCGTAGTTCACACCTCTTTCTCCTCAAAGGACACTGATGAAGTCACAGAGTAAATAATAATGAATATTAAAGGTGGGTACGTTTATTTGGAGGTTCTCTTGTCTTTGTTTTTGTTTCTTGACTCTGAGACAAGAAGCACTCGATGGCACTCCAAGTAGCAGCGCACAGGTTTAATCTAAGATCACCTCACTTGCAATGTCCTCTCTTTACCCCATGTCTCTGCAGTCTTCTCACATGCCTCAGCTAACAAAGAGTCAAGAGACCAAACCTCTCCCGCAGTGTGTGAGACCCGGGGCTCACAGGTCATTTGCCTTGTGAGGTGCGGGTTCAAAATCTCCATATTTTCTCCCTGAAATGATGAGAGGGGCTGTACTTTGCCATGATCAGACCACAGGAATGCTCATTAAAGTCCAGTGCAGCTTTATGTGATTAATGATCAGGGTGAAACAAACTAGCCTCTGTCATCAGATCACCTCCTCGAGTGCTGGGAGGGAGCGGGACGACTTTGTGTTTCACTGTCAAAAAAGTTTCGGTCATTCTTACTTTTCAGTTCAGCTCAATGGTTTACCTACTTCAATATACAAGATTGATATAATAGAGAAAAGAAAGGAGGGGAAGTCTATAAAGTAGCCATTAAAAACTATATTTTCTGTGTTTTCCTTCACCAGAGCGGAGCTGAGTAGAGTCAAAAGAGACAGATGGGCAGTAAAAAGCAAAGAGCGAGGAATGAGTGTGTCTTGATGTGAAATGGAGGGAAGAATTGATCGAATGGGCTAAAAAAGCGAATAGGAAAACAGACAGAGAGTTGTTATACGTAAGTTCCAAGTTGATGGTCGGGAAAGCCAGATGAAACAGTTTTGAAGTGCACATAGCAGGATTCCTCTGTGGGAGTGAGAACACACGATTGTCTCTCTTCAACATTAATAATGTATTTAAGAACTGTTCTGATAAATGATGTCAAAATTTTACAGCTCCGGTAGTGTGACAGTGAAAGTACAGTGATTGGACAAGAAGAGGAACAAGTGTTGCATTTGGGTTTGTGTGATTAGGTTGTGAAAGAAAACAATATTCTGACAATTTCTTCATATCACTTTGAAAAAAAAGTGGCATTACGAAATTATCTGAATACATTGTGAAAAAAACAATGCAACATTACTGAATTTTATGTTCTGTACTGCAGGGAAAAGAAAACAGATCTGGAACCTGATCCTCTGCCTGGTACTTTGAACTCAGTGACGTGTCAGATTCACTGCAGCTTCAGAGGTTGGACCAGAGATGTGAATGGCACGGGAAATAACAAAACTAACAGACATGAAAATTCCAACTTGAAAAGTAGCTTCAGTGGGAAAAAGAGGGAAAAGATGTGTTTCTGGCAGTACTTTTCATATGAGGCAGATGCAGAAGTAAGGGCAACAGATCATTAGGGGCCAGTATGAAAAAGTTGTTTCAATAGTTACAACAAAATAAGGGAACATTTGCAACCTGGCTGAACACTTGATAGATGTACACCAGACTTTTACTCGAGATGAAACCGGTAATGCTATGTAAACAAAACTAAATAGCTGTGCTGTTGATGTCTTTCATGATAAAATCAGTAATCATACCAATACTTAATGTGCTGCAAATTAACTGAAATCTCTGCAGCTGATGTTAGCAGCAATCCTTCACTTTAAGTTAGCAGATTGTTTTTCTCTTTAGGGGATGACTAATGGTCGTCACCAAGTATGTTAGCTTTAGCGTCATTGTATTTATTGTGGACACCATTAAAACAAAGATAAGCAATGCGACAGCTGCATTTTAGCTACTCAATGTCATTATTGTACTGGCGGCCCTCTGAGTCTTTGTTTGGTTAGCACAACATACATTTTTCTGGCTCACAAACAAAGCTCAAGCAATGTGGACTTACTACATGCACACACACACAAAGGTAGTCAGGGTCTACTTTCACATAAACATAAACACCCCCACATGATTATAGTGAAGGAATGAAACACCAGAGTTTCCTATAACTCAATTTAAAAACTTTACCAAAGGACTTAATCATAGTTGTTACTGTAATTAGCCTAAAAACTAGCATGAGGCAAATGATCAGGTAAGAAATTTATGAGACTTATCATTTAATTTTATTTCATATAATATACAGTACAGTAACATTTATCACTCAATAAAGAATGTGTTTTCCATGATTAGAAATATGTTTGTGTCCTATCAATGAATTAATGACATAATAATGAAGCAATACCTTTGCTCATGTATTGTTCATGAATAAGCTTATCATTTCACTGTATTGTATTAAACCATTAGGTTTTTATTTGAAAAAGAATTAGATGTGCCTATAGTATCTTATCAAAGTTTGTAATTCTGGTATTGTGAGAACCTACGTTTGTAATTCACTGAAAACTCACAAGCAGATGATGAGCATACCAAGCAAGAGCTATCACCTGCCATTTTCAGCCTATCCAAGTTATACAGCTTTGTTACAGTAGAAGTAAAGTGGTGGCTTAATATGAAAGACTAGGTGATTTTTGTGCCAAACTCTTCTCTTATAGAAGACGACTGAACATGCCACCCATTTGCCCGAGCCTGGGATTGTGGTCATCATAATGAACTGTTTATTGATGAGCTAAAGGGGGAAATGTTTGCAAAGTTTGACCAAAATCCTTCATGATCCAGATATTTGGCCTTGTCAAATGTGCATAGTTTGAGAAAAACCTTCCATGCCTTTGTGAGATATCCATTGCATTAACATTTGACTTGTGAGCTCCAAAAACTATAAATTCACAACTGTGTCATGGGGGACTTTGGAGCAAAGTTGAAAAAAATCTCTTTAAACATTGTTTTGGTACCAATTTTAACAAGTTCATGCTCAGAAGCAAACTATGATCATAAAACGACCTTGAAAAAAATGATAAAGCGTTGATAAAATTGTTAAGTTTAATGAAATTTCTCAAAGAGTTCATGAGGTATTTCACACAAGCAGATATACTTCATCTAATTAACTGATCTCTGCATCGAAGTGAACGTCAGTGCAGGTTTGATGAATACTCCTTTGAGTGTCCTGAAATATTGCCGTCACAAGCAAATGAACTCCAGGCAGATGCTTTACTTTGACCCTGAGCCTATGACCTCTTATTATATATGTCAAGCTTAAGAAAAATCTGTTGATGTATTTTAAAAAAAAATGCTCAAGAGATCACACTCAGAAGCAGATGATGCACAACAAGCTCCACAACCTGACCTTTAAAGTGTAATCATTTGTCCCAATCCTGGTGAACATTTCTGCAAAGTTTGAGGTAATTACTGAAGTAATCTTGTGATTTTATTTACAAGCAGGGATGATGAGGAGGTCTATAGCCTTGACCTGTGACCAGTGTCTTCCAAAATCTCGTCAATCAACATTTAGGATAGAGTGGACATTTGTGCAAGGATTGAGGCAAATCTCTTAAAGACTCATGATATGTTACATTACAAGTGAAGGATGACCAAGAGGCTCTTGAATTTTGTGTTTTGAATCATGGATACAAAGTGTGTTATTCATGTAGTCAAATACTGGGTCTGCAAGATCCTGCTCTCAAACATAAAAATTGCTTTGTTACTTTGAACTTTAATCCCTAATATCTAATGTATATAATCTTTATAGGATTTGCTTTTAGTTTTGTTTCCAAGCCCTTTGTATATTTTTATCTTATATAGATAGAGTAATGTACATGCTGCTATTTTTTATACTTAAGTTTATTTTTCAATTCTACTAATGCTGTCTACTTTGCTGCTGCAACACTGTAAACTTCCCCGTGTGGGACGAATAAAGGTGTATTCTATTCTATTCTATTCTATTCTATTCTATTCTATTCAGTTCAAGCCTTTCTAAAATCTGTTATATATTTTTGATGTAGACAAGCAGATGACCCTGGGACTCCAAAACCTTGATCTTTAACCTTTGCTCCTCAAAACTGTAATAATTAATCTATGAATTCAGGCTGCCATTTGGTTAAGGATTGAAGGCAATGACCTCAGACACCTTTTCCACAACAATAAATACGTACTTATGAATGAACGTACCCACAATTCTTGCCAAATAAACTCTGAGTTGGCTGAAACTGGCACAGCAGCAGAAATGTTAGGTTGTTGTGTTCAAAAGCGATGATACACATGAGGCCAAATAACATTGACATTTGAGTTACCACTGCCAAACTCTTGAAGGGTCATCCTTTAGTCAGAGTCAGCATCTGTGCAAGCTTTGGTTTAAATGTGGGAGCGGTCTTCATATGTCATTATCTCTAACTCTTAACAGTTCAACCCTGGCTCAGAGTGAACATATGGCTCAGAGTGAACATATGTGTAAAGCTTGCTCTGTCACAAAAGAGTCCAGAGACATTTTATCAACAACTAAGGAATGTACATGAGGCTCCATGTGGCATATGGATTACAATATTTAATTGGTTTATCCCTCTGTCATCGAGGACATCAGAGTGGACTTCTTTGGACATCATTATAACAATAATAGACTACCCACAAACAATCCAAAAAAGCTGGGACAGAGACATTAAAGTTTATTAAAACTTATATCAAGCTGTGAAGTTATTTCAGTATACAAGAGTTTGAATTTTTTATGCTCTTTAAATGGTAAAACTGAGCTGCTGGGAGTGTTTAATACAAACAGTGCATTGGTATTTACAGCACATTATGCACTTCTCTCTGGGGTTCTTTGCTTAAACAGTTTCAAATTGACTGATGGACAAGATGGGAGCGCACTGACTTCTCCGTGTCAGCTATTGATAAGTGGATCGATCATGTTGATAGCAGCCTGAGAGAGCTTGTTTATTGGCACATAACCTATCGACTGCTCTGATGGATTAGAATGTTTAAGCACTCTTTTTACAGTGGGGGGAAACACAATCACTGACAGGCATGTGAGACACGCACTGTATGTTAAAGAGTCACAAGTGTTTGGTGGACCAGATAAAAAAATAATTCTCAGACCAATTTTCACAAAACTGTCTACATTTGAAGACACTTTTACAGAAACAGTAACAAAAATTATTTTATTTTGATCTGAGCAGGTACACATACACATACACAGGTGTATGAGGCCAAGCTAAGGGGAGATGTCCAAGATTGTGATAAAAAAATTATACAGTCCCATTTCTCGCTGTTCGAAACATTTCTCACACAGTAAGAAGCAAATGTAAATTAGTAATGCAGCTATGTGTGCAATGGAGTCAAGGTAAATCAACCTTTTGAATGTTAATGAAATTTTAAATATTTTATGACCTAACCTTTTGGGGTTCACTCGTGTAGGTTAATTAGGAAGTAGGATGTGTGTTGTGTAGTCACACATTTGACTGACTATACGGCTTATTATTCCTGTGGATGCAAGAAAATTTTAGCTTTAAGAAAATAGTTAAGAAAAAAGTTAAGAACATCATACGAAGTGATCTGCTAAATGTGTTTGTTTTGAGAGATGCAGTTATGGATTTTGCTCTAAAAAAGTTCTGAAATGGAAGTTGAATTATTTACAAGTAAACACTTTAACATGAACTGAAGAATATTTGTCTCAGTATCTACTACCTTGCTCCCACCATGGTGGTCCAGGCCCACCTGGTGAGGGTGGCAGAAATCTCTGTACATTCTTCCCTCTTCAATCTTCTGCTTATAGAAAAAAACTCAAAACAGCTAAACATTTTTATATGATGTAGGCTTTTTTTCACTCACTATGTAAACTTCAGAGATAAATGGAGCTTGCAGGGACAGAAAAGAAAAGCCCCGTCAGTGACAGATGCCACACAATGAGGATGCCATGGCTGACAATGAACCCTGAAGAATTTCAAATAAAATGCCAGCCCCTCACAGCCTTTTTATTTGTTAAAAAAAGAGCATATGATCATGATTGTTGTAAAGTTTATCTGTTAATATTTATATTAATTTAATGCACCACCTGCAGAGCACTAACTCCTGTTAAAAATCAAAAGAAGAAATCAAGCAAAAATGTAGAATGAAAGAAAGAAAGAAATGGGGCAAGAAGACCCCACCATCTGACAACCCTTCAACCCATATATATGTATGAAACACTCCCCTAACAATGCTGCAGTTTCAGGTTGTATTACTTAAGGCCCCGTGATGCTTGCCTTGCTTCCTCTGTGACTGTCAGAAAGACAGAATTGAGGAAGAGTTGACTGAGTTGCTGTGCCTCCATTGGAAGTGTCTGAGGGCTCAGCAGGGGACTGATGCACTGATAGTGTGTGTGTCTGTATGTGGAGCATGCATTGTGTCACACCCTCTTGTGCTCTTCTAAAGGTTTTTTATCACTGAAAATGGACAAAAATTTTAGGTCCTTGCAGAATAATGGCGAACATTAAAGGTGTTATGATGGCAAAACTTCATTGAAGTGCTTGTATGGACAGTGAAAAGGGCATATAGTTTTTATTTTTAGTTTAGAATTTTATTAACTTTAATCGTTGGCTGAATGCAATAAAAAATCCTGCTTTACTGGACTAGAAATGATTCTATCAAAACATTCCTTGGCTGACCATGTGCAAAAAAATGAATGCATAAGTTTAGATTTTTCTATGTTTTTTATCTTTAGCCTTTCTGTCTGAACATATTTTATTAATTATGTTATGTGCATCCTAAATTTTGCTGGGACACAGCAGAAGAACCTCAGATATATTCAAGTATTGTGCAGGGTTCAGCGTATCCATCTTGTTTTTACACGGTGAGACATCATAAGAATGTAAATGCCTTGGGTCAGGGTTTTTGGGTTGCTGGCAGCTATATTGTGGTTAATCCAGCTTGAGATAAAGTGAATAATTATGGAGGCAATCAATACCAAGTGGAGCAGAGGGGAGAGGCTGCACGAGAGATAAGCCATTGGCTTATTGACTCATCAAGTGTCGCCATTAACACATAGCATTTTAGATGTAAGTGCAGTGTGTTTGTGTGTGTTTGTGTGTGTGCATGTGTGCCTAAGAGCTTGTTTGAGTGTATGTAATTACTCTATAGTGAGCCTCTGTGTCTCCTTGTCCTGGGCTGACAGCTAATTAGTTGTGCTGTCTCAGGGGTAAACTCAATGAGGGTAAAATGAGGAAATCAGTGAATCCACCTATTTTCATATTCACTCATTAATATATATACAGTATATGGTGTGACACAAGGCCCACGTGAAGCATGATCTGCAGCACTTTCAGTAAACATCTAAAGCATGTTTCTTCAATAATAAACAGACAGTCTATGAAAGGATCAATGTGAGGTGAAAAGTCTGAGAACTGCTACAATGATACACTATCATTGACAGGCTTGCCAATTCAACATCAGTAGCAACACAGGTACCCCTTCAGCTTCTTTAAGCATAAAGGGATCTATTATAATACATAGGGCCCTAATTTCCTGGCACAGCGCAGGGTGGTGCAGGATGGCAGAGCCTGGCACACTTCACGCAGTGGTAATTTTGTCCTGCCCACCGCCTTGCACAGCCAGTTTGGCAATTTGGTAGACTGGCTTTGCTGAGATGGGTATGCCCGCGCACTAGGAGAAGGTGATTCTGCCCCAAGTGGAGGAGTTCAAGTACCTTGGGGTCTTGTTCAGCGTAGGATGGACAGATCGAGAGATTGACAGGTGGATCAGTGCGTCATCAGCAGTGATGCGGCTCTGCACCAGTCCGTCGTGGTGAATAGGTAGCTGAGCTGGAAGATGAAGCTCCCATACTTACCAGTCGATCTTCACCCCGATCCTCACATACAGTCATGAGCTGGGGGTCGTGACTGAGAAAACAAGATTGCGAGTACAAGCAGATGAAATGAGTTTTCTTCGCAGGGTGGCCCAGGCTCTCCCTTAGAGAAAGGGTGAGAAGCTCGGTCATCCGGGAGGGGCTCGCTGAAGAGCCGTTGCTTCTCGACATTGAGAGGAGCCAGATGAGGTAGCTTGATCATCTGGTTAAGATGCCTCCTGGACGCCTCCCTGGTGAGGTGTTCCGGGCATGTCCCACCAGTAGGTCTCGGGGAAGACCCAGGACATGCTGGAGCGACTATGTCTCTGGATCCCCCAGGAAGAGTTGGATGAAGGAGTTGGGGAAAGGGAAGTCCAGGCTGCTGCCTTCCCGGATAAGTCGAAGAAGATGGTACGGCATGGTCACTTAATTTTGTACTCCTATTCATGACACAGGAACAGATTACTTCTGTCCCGTGAGGTGGTCCATCAGTGATGCACATCGTTGTCTTCGATGCGCAGCCGACTGCCCCTGCACTCTCCCAGTTGCTGTAAAAGTGACAGAGGCTCTGAATGTCTTTGCCATTGGGTCTGTCCAGCCCACCGTGGCCACAGTAGCGGGGATCAGTCAGACCAACAGGTTGCTGCGCCTCGCTTGCAGCACATTTCAAGGCAAGGAGAGACGTTCATTTGATTGGTGAAGATTACACTTGGCTGTGTTAAACCCAACCATGCCTTCTCTCCTCCCTTGCACCTATGGGCAGGCACAGTTTTACTTTAGGTGCAGGTGTTATTTCTTCCTGATATAGGTGTCATTATTATGCTGTGCACTCACACTGTTAAGGTAGAAACTTCCATTTGCGCTCAAGGGTGTGTTTGTCTGAAAGGAGTGGTCAAGTGAAAATCTGGTTTATCATAACTCTAGAATGCACTATAACAATAATGTTACTTGGTCTAAAGTTTGATATCTGTGGCACAGAATGCTCCTGCTGTTTTGGGGACAAATTACAGTGACCAAAATACACACTTCACCGAGCCTGTACCACTCACACATGATGCACAGCAGCATTCATCCACCATTACAGTTTTTCTCAAATGCTAAAACACAAAAGCCAATCCTCTAAACCAAATGACCAGTTGTCTAAACACATTTACTAAATCTAGCCATCATTTGCCAATATCATAAACACATTTCACAAGAAGACACAATTCACAAAACACAATCCTCTGTTCTCATAAATCTAAACACATTTTTCCTTGCTAAAACACAAGTTGCAAAAGAACTCTGCTCATATTCTCAAATGAAAGCTCATGTGATGCAAATGCTTGCCACAGTCAGCAATACTTCAACACAATGAACACACCTGGCGTCATTCATTACACACATCGACTCAAAATTGAAGACACCTGTTGCTAATGCTGTGACCACATGTATAGAAGCAAGTTCAGAGTGCATAGTTTGCTGAAGATTCCAAACAAACACAATGGATGAAGGCAGAGTCAGGGGAAGAGGAATTCGAGTCAGAGGAGGGAGAGGAGCTGGCCATGGAAGAAGAGGAGCAGGCCAACGAGGAAGAGGAGTTCAAATCAGAGGAGGAAGAGGAGCAGGCCAACGAGGAAGAGGAGAAGGCCCAGGAGGGAGAGGAGAAGGTCCAGGAGGAAGAGCAATACAACCTCGCACCATCATTACGGACGAGATGCGAGCAACAGTCATTGACCATGTCATTGTCCATGGCATGACAATGGCTGAAGCAGGACGAAGAGTCCATCCAAACCTGAGTAGGTTCACCGTGGCCAACATTATCAGGGCATTCAGACAACACAACAGGTATTGTACTCTATTGCTTTCTTTGTCACAATAGTTTTACAAGCCAGTGAAAGTAGTCTATTGGTTTCAAATCAGTTGTTATTGTAAAACATGTCAATTGACAACACATGTTTCTGTCTTTAGAGTTGAAAGAATGCCACATAGAGGTGGGAGGGTTGCCATATTTACAGCGGCACAAGAAACCCTCATTGTGGATATGGTTCGTGAGAACAACCTCATCAGACTCTGGGAGATCAGAGACAAAGTCATTGCCGATAATGTCAACTTTGAGAGCATTGATGATGTCAGCTTGGCCACAATAGACCGAGTTCTCCGGTGCCAAAAGATGCGGATGAAACAGGTCTATAGGGTTCCCTGTTCACAGTACAGTTAGTGGACATACTGTGTTGCTCAGTGGCCTACATTACTTCTGGACAATACTGTGCTACCTGATTGACTGTTGTTCTGAACACCTGTGCACTTTCACATTTTCACAGAGGATTTTACAGTTGGACGCGATGGCCAGACCTCATGAGTACCTCTTCCTGGATAAGGCTGGCTTCAACTTGCAGAAACGAAGGCAAAGAGGCCATAACATCATTGGCCAAAGAGCCATCACTGAGGTTCCTGGCCAACGGGGGGGTAAATTACTCTTTGTGCGGCCATGGGTTCGGAGGGGCTTGTCCACCGGCATGCTGTCCTTGGGTCTTACAACACCCAACGTCTCCTCACTTTCCTAGAGGAGCTAAGAGACATCCTCCTGGACCGCCAACAACACCATCCTAGGCCCGCACATCCCATTTATGTGATCATTTGGGACAATGTCCGCTTCCACATAACAAACCAAATCAGAGAGTGGTTCACCACCAACAGTAACCAGTTTTTAAACGTCTGTCTGCCACCCTACTCCCCTTTCCTGAACCCTATAGAGGTGCTCTTCTCATCGTGGAGATGGAAGGTTTATGACAGACAACCATACACTAGAGAGAACCTCCTCAGCGCAATGGAGCTGGCCTATGTTGACATCCCAGTGGAGGCCTTCCAAGGATGGATTCGCCATTCCAGGGGTTTTTTCCCACGGTGCCTGGCAAGAGAGAATATAGCCTGCGATGTGGATGAGGTGATGTGGCCCGATGGAGCTCAGCGACATGATGCCGCACAGTGATTGTGGTGTGTGTGTGTGGTGTGAATAAAGTAAATAAAAAAACTTCACACCCTGAACATGTTTTCAAGAGTACTGTTGTGTGCAATAGATTCTGTTTTTGCATTGAGTTGTGTTACAGTAGTGGACATGCAGTATTTTCTATAGATTTATACTCTTCATATGAAACACACAAATCTAAATGCCTAATCCTCTACAGAGATCTAAGAAGATCCGTTACTGTAAAGTTTCTAAAAATATGCATTGGCAGTTATGAAACAAAGAACCTTCTCACAAATTGAGCATTGTGTTTTCAATTGTTTTGCTGTAGTGTGTAATGATGTGTATAGTGTTGACATTTTTGAAAGCTTTGAGCCGCTCTTTTGGTGTAAAAGTTTGAGCTTTGAAGTGAGAAGGTGTGGTTGTGTTTATGTAGCTTTAGAAAACGGTGTTGTGTTTAGACATTGGGGAACATAGAGGAAACGTTTGTGAAATGTGTTTTAGCATTTGAGAAAAACTTTAGATTTTAGAGCACTTGTTGAAACATTCAGTTTAAAGTTTGTAATGGTGCACTGTTCCCAGTGCATTCTAGAGTGCAGGATAAACTTTTTGCATACAGTGGTCTGTGTGGGTTTTTTTGAGTGTAGTAGCATAAAAGGTTTTATATGATGTGATCCATCCAAAATTCAGACCAAATGTTTAAAAAAAGCAGTGTAAATAGAAAAATGCCATCTGCCCAATGCTCACTGGTTTAAAGGAAATGAAAGCTGACACTCTGAGCTAATTGGATTGATCTATTTTAAGCCCAAAACACACCTGTTTATAATCAAGGCATTTAATCCATTCCCTTCATACCATGCCTGACTTTGCACCAAGACCATGTATTCTCAAAATAACAAAATACAGACCAACATGCCCCAAACCACTATGCACCATGCACTTTAGACAACACACTTAACAATATCAAAATATAATGCCATTAAAGGAGACATATCATGCTGATGCATGATTTAATACTTACATATAATATAATAAATTTGAAAACAAGACTTTACACCCCCTTAATTTTCAAAAAATGAGATATTGTATTTTTTCTGATATCCTAGAACGAGATTTGATGCCTCTGAAAATAGGTCATTGCGAGATGACCGCGAGATTTAAATCATCGTGACGACACGAGGTACCTTTCTTTTTATTGGAGTAATCTGATAATCACTTCCTCCTCTGTGATGTCCGTTAGCCACAAAACTGTCACCAGGGAACACATCCACCCAGCAGCAGTATATAGCTCCCTAGCTCACACTCACTCATTACCAGCTCTGGCCGGTAGGGGGACTCAATACGCGGTCGCTGCTTTGAACCTGCCGGAAAATACAGTAGAAGAAGAAGGACAGGCTGGCTCAGCCCTCGATAGAACTGACCAATCAGAGCACAAAGGGCTGAGACGTTGTGAGGTAACTTTAGGTCAGCCTTGAGACCGAGTGTTTCAGCGTGGGCTTCATAATGGCCTAAAATGAGGATATTGAGAACGCTATTGTGGGGCAATGAAGGCACTAAATGACTTGTACTGAGGGCAGAAATGCTTTACAGGCATCCTAGTCTGGCATAGCGAAAAGGAGAAACAAGCATGATATGTCTCATTTAAACTCTGTGCACAATGACAACTCATAACGATGAATTTGCATTAAGCACCATGTTTGACTTTTTCATGTGTAGTTCTGTGTTTCACAGAATCAATATTAATGACAGTCTTAGGAAGTACAGTGATTTAGTCAAAACACAGGTGCATCTTATTCAAAAGAATTCTATGAGGGAACATTATAGTACATCATTATGCTGAGCTTGAGTACTGGGAAAATATTTTGTAAAATAAAATACTCTATCTCTGTATGTTTATTATTTATCAATTAACAGTAGATTATACAGTTTTAAAGCAACACATAAAGAGTTAGATTTAATACTGCATCTGAGTCTGTTTGGTCCTACTCAGAAGTGGTGATGAATTAACTCTTTGTCTAGTGTTAAAAGTTTAAAACCAAATTAATTCTAAAAGAGTAAAAGATAAACACTGACTTTCACCGTTTAGTCTTATTATAATTTACCAACTGTAAAGTGTGGAGAAGTTACTCTAAGTGGTGCTGATATTTACAATTCTGATTGAATAAATGTTCTCTGAGTTAAGTCCTAATCCTCAATAACACAGAATTGAGTTATTCAGAGGGGAGTTCATTTTACACAATATTTTGTTTATGATTCACCCTCTCAGTGATACTTCATTCAAGTTAATTTCAGACATCCATTCACACTGTACAGTGACCCTGAATTTGACACTATGTGAAAACTAATTACTCTTTTACAGTGTCGGACTCGATCAAAGCTTTTAGCTTTTTAGCTCTCACCATCAAGTAGTCTTAACATTGCACAAAACAAAGCTTTAAACACATTTATTTTCAACTCCAAACCATGAGTCAGAACAAAATATCAGCCATATCAAACTTACGTTTTTCTAATGTTTGCATGAATTGAGAATATTGAACATTGTAAAAGAAGAAAACTGTATCATGTGATTTAAAATTACCTAGTTCATCAATCTGTAACAGGTTAAAAATCCTGTCTTGATGCAGCCTGATTTTAAAGGCATGGAAATTGTGTTAAAAAACCATGGTTTCCTGCAGTTTTAATCAAAACATGCTGTCCCCTTTTAAAGCAATGATCCTGACCTTAGAGAAAATAGGCATCTCAGTTGCTACCACGGTACAGATTCGCCGGTACTGTGTATAGGGATGTATACCGTGGACCGGATTTGGGTCAGTACCCGAAGACCGTTAAGAATCTGGAAAAACGGTACCGTTATCGGTACTTAAACGTCTCAACTGTCATGACACTAGCGCCGCCCGGCTCAAGTATGTCGGTGAGGGCTAAGCCCTTGAAGGTTTGAGCTCACTTTAGCAAAGTTAATGAAAAGTCTTTGTCAGAGAGAAGTTGCATCCAAGGGGGGAAATACTAGCAACATCACCAAACACTTGGAGCGCGCACTAAGTATACAGCTAAAGGAGTGCGAGCTGTTTGATTGCTATAGCAACACGAGTAGAGTTAGCAGCTCGGCTAACACTCAAGACTGCAGCACCGTCAGAGTCAGATACTCTATTATCCGCCCCCTCGGTAAAAACCCTGCCGAAAAACACAGTCACACGGGGTTAAACTCTCGACGAAGCCCCGCTGCACTTGGCTGTATAATTTGGATGAAAAGCCGACAGCGCAGCTCTATTCAGATGAATCGGAGCTAATGATGTCCGCTCGGAGGGGAAACTCTCTTTGTTTACTGAGGTCAAGAGAGCACCAGATGTGACTGACGGTCAGGCTGTGCTCACAGCGCCCTCTGTTGGATGAAACGGTCCACTGCTCCAGGCGCCCTGATGTGCTGCTACACTCAATATTTTACATTCTAATATTCGGTTACGGATATTTATCCCCATATTCGAATGGTTATAAGACTATCTAATATAAAGTGAGAGCCCTGGTAGTCATCATTACAGCATCAGTTTTAGCAGCACAAGATCTATGGGTCTGCATGTACATGCAGTCTGTTGGGTGGCATGAAGGGGTTTTGCCATCTGCTGAGCTTTCTTTTTGCCTCTGAGAAGCATTTTTAATACACTACTTCTACTCTGTTGAAGCTTTATTGTTACCTTGTGGTAATAAAAAAAGGCTGAATCTTAAAATATCTTGAAAAGGCTTTATTTTTCACACAAAATTACGTGTTGTAGTATCGATAAGAGTATCGATAAGTATCGATACCGCTAAGGAGTATCGATATCTGTATCGATATCGATAAAATCATAACGATATACATCCCTAACTGTGTACCATGATGCTTAATAAACTTAGCAGAGAATCCATTGGTTGACATTTCAGCATCAAATTTTGAAGGAATCTTTTGGGTCTTTCTTTGAGTTCATAAAGTTTCACACTCTTTCGAGGACCCATGAAAAATTATTGCCAATAGACTCATTGTGCAATACCAAACCTTTTTGGTGCTACCTTGTGGATGATTCAGTAATTTTTTAAAGCATTTTGATTGTCTCTTAAAAAATATGTTTGGCTTCATAATGCATGCACCAACACGTGCAGGACAGGACCATTTTTTTCCTATTTTGCAGGGATAATGTATCATGTAGTGATGCTTTAGTAAATCCTGGTTGATGATGATCGTTAATCAAATGCTTGAGGCAATAAGGCATGCCCTCTGACAAGGCTAGGGAAAACACAATATTCACAATGTGTAGAAGCAAAGGTTGAAGATGCCAGAACTGATCATATTCCAGTTTTAAATTACCAAACACCAAAGCATACTGTGCAGTAAGCACCAAGACTGTTTGCATTCAAGCCAAGGTCGTTTGTTCCATCACAACACTTTACTCTTGGTGGCCAGTTTTGCTTCTGATTGTAACCATAATCAAAGGAATATATCCTACTAGCCAGTTGTTCAGCATTTAAGTTTTCCTAAATGTAAATCAGAAAAGCTTCATCTTAAATTGAGCAATGCCCTCTAAATGCTGTGCATTATGTCCACTGAAAAGTTGTTGGCTGTGTTGAAATACTGAAAGAATTCAACTGACAAATGCCTTTGAGACCTTACGCATAGAATTGGTTTGTACAGCATCGCAATATCGGGCATGCATCTCAGACGTTTTTAGCACAACTTCTCATTTGTCTTCACAGAACAGTGAAAACAAAATTTTCCTGTACACAGAAACAACAACATTGTCCTGCTGCAAATGACTACACAAAGCCAAAAAGGCTGTGCAACCCTTGACTGTCTGCTCTGCAGTGATCTGAACCAGATCATTAACTGCATTTGTAAACACTGCAAATTTCAGATCCTCTGTCTCAAGCACTATCTCATTGATGAGTGGCTCAAGTATCAAATTGGAAGTGTATTGCTTGATGTCCTGAGCATGAAAAAGAACACAAAAATGAATATTAGCTAGAGACTAATTAAAGATTGGGGGAAAGTCCCTTTATGTAATATAAATAGCACCTAATTCATGTAGATATTTTTTGACCTCATGGGGTTGGCAGTTTCAAAGTCATCATAAGCCAATTAAATCTTTCAAGCATCCTTTTCTTTAGAAAAGAAAGCACTCTGAGAAAGGCGGCATCTCTTGAATTTGCAAACAAAATGTCCTTGGTTTGTGCCTGAGCTGAAGCATGTTGGGTGTATCATTTTTTGCTGAATATGGCATTATGATTTGGCATTTCCTCCTTTGGGGTTAAAAAAGAGTTCTTGCAATTGTAATAATTAGAAAATTCATTTATATTTTTTGAAGAAAGCTGTGCCTCACCTGAAACTCTGTGGCAAACCCTGGCATTCACTTGGTGGTATGACTCGACTGAGCATTACACAGCTGTCAGTGTGATAAGCTAGCTAGCCAAATGCTGCTGCAGACAGAATGAATGACACAAGTAAAGGCAAATCAGCAAAGAGTGTTGACATTCAGGGCATTTATGATGTAATGGTTAAGTGGCAACAAATCTGGCAACAAAACCAGTCGACTTTTATACAAATAAATCAGTGGTGCAGGCATGGTGAAATGATTTGGCATCTTAATTCAGTGAGTTAAAACAGGGTTGGGAATTGGGTCACGTTAGGGTCTTTTTTACACATTTGTGAGGACACAGGACACAAGGCCTGAATAAGGGACATTCCTGGCTAAATTGGGATGCTGGTCAAATTAAACAGCTTTAACAACTATGCTATTGTTACCCTCTTAATGAAAATGATTTGTTGTTATTTCTTTAAACACTTGATATTTTTATTAGTTCCTGCTGCTGTGGAGCCACGAAGCCTCAATTACTACAATTACAAACATGACATATTTGGCCATTTCACTAGGAACATTCTGTACTACATTTTAATGTAGATATTAGCATGATCTCCATATCCATGGTTGATACATCTATAGTATCTATATTCAGCACCACATAGGCATGAGGTCCCTCTGAAAATGGGATGTCACATCTCAAGAGGCCTTTAATACATTCATACTTAACGGAGACAAATATGGTTGGGATGCACTTGTGGTCTGGGCATCCATGAGTTTGTCACTACCATAAATTCTAATTCTCCGTAAAAATATCATTACTTATACTTCTATAAAATGATCACCACAACCATTCAGACATGAGGACCCTCCTGAAAACGAGATGTAGCATCTCAAGAGGCTACCCTCCAATAAATCCGACAACAGGTCTATGGTTCATGGATCTGTCACTAACTTTAGTTCTTATTTTAGTCCACTTGTCTCCTCTTACCTCCCTTCCTTTGCCCTCACACCCAACACAGCATCGTGTGGATTTGCTGTTCATCATGAGACTGGGATCCACATTCAAGATTTCCTGCTGCTTAACAGAAGGTTTTTTCTTGCCACCATGATGGAGGAATTCATGATTGGCTATATGGATTCATGTTTGGTGTTGGATGTGTTGTTTGAAAGCAAAATAATCCAAATTCAACCCTAAATTATTCAAGATTATGGCAAAAGTAAAATTAAGGCAGACATTTCTGGTTTATCAAGTCCTTGTTGAAGGCCCAGAATGAGGGGCAGGGGGGCTGTACTGCTGCATACTCTGTTCAATTGTAGTATGTGGAACAACAACTGACTGGTTGATATTTTGAAGTATGCAAGGCCTGACGTCAGCTCTGTTAATGAAAAAAGGAAGAGAAACAAAGGCTAGTGAAATGGTGAATGGGTTGACCCAGAGAGTTGGTCCTCAAACATGCGTTTGATGGATCGTCATGGCACTAAGCTGACATACAATTTTCTTCACTCGTCTACAGAAACACACAGCAATAAGATAAAAAGAACAAGCCACGGTAGAAACCTGCAGAGGGATATTAGCAGTATTCCTTCATCCCCCACCTGTCTCACCAAATATGATGTGGCTGAATAAAGCTGGTGTGCATCAGCAGGAGAGGCCTGCTCAAGCAAAGACTTTTCTCCAGCTGGAGTAATGGGACAGGAGGGAGAGAGACAGAACAAGACAGAGTGTTAGTGAGAGGAGGATAGTGTAAGTGAAACCTTGTGTGCATGTGCAAGAAAAGAAAGAAAGAAAAGAGGGAGTGATGGCATGAGAGGATATGAGGAGAAGAAGGAAGGAGCTAGAGATGAGAGAGAGAAAGAGCAAAGCAGCCCTAATAGCTGAGGGTAAAACCTGCAATCTACCATTCTGTCTGATCTCGGTCGTCCTGTGAGTCAAGCCAAGAAAGCTTTGAGATGCTCCGTGCACATTAACCTCTACTCATCCTCCACCTACACCCCTCCGCCGCTTTATCCCTCTCTCCTCTCCTGCCCACATTAAAGTGAGCACTTCAAACATGCTGACATCAATGGAGAGCATATAAACTGACACTTAGGGTATGTTTGCTTCGTTATGGAACATGTGAGAGGTGGAGTGGGAGCGCAAGAGGACCAACCTTGCCCACCTCAATGAAATCAAACACAAATCACAAAACTTCTTATTCTTTACTTATTCCAATTAATTTTAGACAAATAGAATGAAAAACTACCACTAGGGCACGTCTGTTGACTCTGATTTATGCAGAGTTTCCACCATTGTGTGTTTGCCAAGACCAGTCAACAGTAGTCTATATATCACTATGGAAACACTGGTGTTATCCAGCGTGACTCCAAAGCTCCTTCCCTCTCTTACAGTGTTTTCACGTAAATGAATACACTAAAAAAAGGAAGGTTGAAGTGGATTTTAGAGAAACCATCTGACTGTATGCTTACTCGTCCTAGGCATCAAAACTACTGCCTGGGACAAGTTTCAGCCATCCCTCTACTTTAAATTGGTCAATTCCAGATGATAAAGATATTTCCCACATTGAAGCTTGCATCTCTTTATTGATTGATGCAAAAAGACAAATTGATTGCAGCTTTTTATAAACAACACAAATTGCCCTCATTTTCTTGGGCATCTTCTTTGTCTCAAGGTTAGAAAGGATATTTTTCTGATCAGCTTTAAGTGCCAACACACTGCAGTTTGCTTTCCTTTTGAAGTTTGTTCTTGTTTCGAGTCTGCAAGTGGAGATGAGACCTTCCCCTCTCTGCTCGACAGAGGGACATATTTATCATTACCAGGAGATGATTCAGTGGAAGCCAAGAAAGACCAGAGGCTGTTCCACAATTTTTAACAATGAATGACCAATTACATTTGAGCCATTAAAGGAAAACTTTGATGCAGAATGTTATTTCTTTAAGAATTTTCAGTAATTAAGCATATCTTGACCTTCACTGGAAGAGTTTTTATGACCAATGCAAAGATGGGTAAATCAAAGTGGTTCAGTTATCCTCAGATTTTTGTATGCAGACTTTGATCATAAAGTTTGGATGCCCCTCGGCTAAACCATTCAATTTCATTTGTATATGTTTACAATCAAGAGAGTTTGCAGGAATAAAACAAACTTATTTTGTAACTCAGTTTTAAGAGAAACTGAGTCATGATATTCACGACAATATGATTCTGCTCTCCAAACTGACAGCTTCAATCTGTCAGTTTAGTTAAACAAAGAGTGCAGAAAGAGCAAAGTTTCTCTTCACCCATTTTAAGTCCTGCGACATCCTCAAGACAACTTTCTATGTTTTTATTGATTTAAAGGAGACATATCATGCTGATGCATGATTTAATACTTACATATAATGTAATAAATTTGAAAACAAGACCTTACACCCCCTTAATTTTCAAAAAATGAGATATTGTATTTTTTTCTGATATCCTAGAACGAGATTTGATGCCTCTGAAAATAGGTCATTGCGAAAATGTCCGCGAGATTTCAAACGTCGTGACAACACGAGGTACCTTTCTGTTTATTGGGGTAATCTGATAAAACACTTCCTCCTCTGTGATGTCCGTTAGCCACAAAACCGTCACAGAGGAACACATCCACCAGCAGCCGTATAAAGCCTCTATAGCTCACACACCCTCATTACCAGCTCTGGCCGGTAGGGGGGCTCAATACGCGGTCGCTGCTTTGAGCCTGCCAGAAAATACAGTAGAAGAAGAAGGACAGGTCGGCTCAACCTCCGATAGAATTGACCAATCAGAGCACAAAGGGCTGTGACATTGCGAGGTAACTTTAGGTCAGCCTTGAGACTGAGTGTTTCAACATGGGCTTCATAATGGCCTAAAATGAGGATATTGAGAACGCTATTGTGGCACAATGAAGGAACTAAATGACTTGTACTGAGGGCAGAAATGCTTTACAGGCATCCTAGTCTGGCATAGTGAAAAGGAGAAACAAGCGTGATATGCCCTCTAAAGAAAAGTAAGAGAGCAATTAAAGCAAAATAGTTGGGCTATATGATGTAGATCTGAGAGGTAAAACAGATTTTACCTTTAAATCAGAATTACCAAACCACCAGACCACGGATTGATGCCATGGTATAAATCAGTTGGTGCAGGGCCATAAAAAAACTTTAATAATTAATGTAATCTTCTTTTTCTTAAATAGTATTGACTTAACAGTATCTTATGTTGAAAGGACCCAGTCCTCACATATCCAAATAGCAGACTGTCCTCTATCAAAGTCATCTCTATGACTGACAAAAAAGTACAACCAGTACTCTGTTGCTATAGAGTAGAGGAAAAAAAGTATTTGGAAATCCTTAAAATTTTACATAAACTCCAAAAATGTCTTGAAATATTTGCAGAAAAACATTTTTTTCTCAGTTTCAAAAGGTGTTGCTGCATCAGACAGACAACAAAAGTGCAAACGATTTTTTTGTTCGTTGTTAACAAAGAAAATATACCAAAAGTAACATCCTTGATAGTTTCAACGTGTCAGTTCTCAACATTGTTGACATCAAAGTCAAGAAATAACAGAGGATGTGTTTAAAACAAAAGGAAAATATGAATAACCTTCACATCATTTATGTTCTCTGTGAGACTTTCACGCTGTTAAGATTTGGCCCGTCCCACTTTTCTTGAGTTACTTCCTTTCATTCTTCCAAATTATTTGGTTTACACTTTAAGATAAACTTTTTGATAATCCACCACAGACTTTCAAAAGGGTTCATGTCCGGGGATTGAGCTGACCACTCTAGAACCTGGACATTGTGCTCCTGCAAAGTCATACTTGACCTGAATGTGGGAATTATCTTGCCGTCTCCCTCATACCTGATGGTTGCTTCTCTACATGCTAGATATAATGCTTTGCCTGGCCTTCTGTGTATTTAACATTAGCAAGGTGAGTAAAATGGACTCATCTGACCACAGAATCATCTTCTTCCTCCGATCAGTGACTTCTTGTCAGCCTTGGAGGACCTTAAGCCATGATCTTGGGGTCGGCCATGTACAGGAACACCGGACACCAGTTTGGTTCGATCACGGCTGCTAAAGCTTGTCATTTGGTGGCGTTTCCTGCACATGTGGAACAAGATACAATCATTTCTTGCTTAAGAAACCCTTGGATGCCCGATCTTGGTTTGTCTTCCAAGCTGTTTGTTTGTTTGTCTCTTCGCAGAGTGTCTTCAGCAGCTGAGTGACTACATTTGCTCTTTCTGGCTATATAGGAGGCAGGAGACTAAGAGTTAATCTCAGTGCAACATATCAAAAATGTCAGGGGTGTACATTTTTTCTTTTACTACTGTACCTTGTGCTCTTTCACTATTCCATCTGTGGTCTGAACTTAGTTGCAAAAATATTTAACTCTGCACTAGATTTGTTGCTGGAAGACAGTCGAAGCACATAAGAGCACTTAACTTCTGATGTGAAGGATTTTTGTGACTAATACATTTGTAACTAATAAAATACCGATCAGTGACCAATAAAATCATCAGATGCAGCTTGGAATCATGAATAATGGCTGAGAAGAAAACCATCAGCATTCCACGAATGCCATCTTTACAGCATTTTTGTCCATGCTAAGAGGGTGAAGTGGTTTTAATTAGTTTCCAATTAGTGTCAGCTGGTGACTTTTAGCCTGTCAGGTTCCTTATAAATGCGTCTTTATTGTTGATACTGCATTATGGCATGTTGCCTAATGCACTCAGGGTGTAAAGGTCCAGAAAATAAAAACAAACAAGAAAACCCTCTCTGGCTCTGTCCAGTATGTTTGAGTCATGTTTTGCTTTTTTTTAGTACCATGTTGGCATGGTTTATGTTTTATAAACTCTTCATCCACATTTTCTCTCCCATTCATACTAACACAATTTCACTTAAACATTAGGGTAGTCATGATATCAGAATTTGAAGTCTGATTAACTGAACTTCTGGAAACAACAGACTGAAGTCAAACTTTACCCTGTTAAGCTGCTCTCATATGGGTGAGTAAAAAATATTTTAACTTTTTGTTATTTCATTTGAGCTGCTGAGGTTTTGTTTAGTTTTTTGTTTTACTTCATGTCATATTAGCCTCCCAACAGTGATATGGTATCAACGCTGACACAGCAGAACATTAGCTACACAGTGACGGCTACTGTGTTTTAGCCACACATGTTTATGTTATGATTTAGAATCTGTTAGATTTAGTTTATTATTGTAATTTAACATAGTAGCGATGCAGACTGCATTTGGCTTTAGAGGTTGTCGACCATCAATCAGATGGTCTCAAGTTAGGTCGTGTCCCCCTTCATTGTAATAATGGAGCTGATTACATGGAGAACTTAATGCCCTGATATACAATGATATAATCTATAACCTGTAAAATTCACTGCAGCACAGACGTCGGTATTTATTCCAGATATCAGTCGAGGTGATAACATCAACTCCTGACAGGAAACAAGCCCAACACGACCACTACAGGAGTAAGACAACAGCAGGTATGTTTTCTTAAATGTCTGCATGGCTGAAAGTTTCTGATTCAAGTTTCACTGATAACTGTAATTAGTCTTTGATTGTTCTATTGGAATAGATGGAAAAAAACTGCATTTCTCCTCATCATTTCTGTTTGAAGAATATATTTTGTGATCAATGTTATTTTGATCAAATGCGGTGTGCTTATTCAAAACTTTGACTCAAATGGTGTATTTACTATATTTTAACTGATGTCTCTGCTATACATTTTAAATGTAAAAGAACAAATTAACCCTCTTTTCTCTTGTTTTGGATGAATTTATTGATCATTTTCTTTTCTGGAGTAAAATAAAACTCAAGTACCCCTTATAATCCATCTAATCTTTGTACATTAAGTTTACTCAAAATGCTTAGTACTTTGATTACATTTTATTTGGAGAACTTGAACATTTTACTGAAAGAATCATACAGTGCTACATTTCTTGCATAAAAGTGACCAATATTTATATACTTTTCACAACATTTTGCATTAACTTTATTAGCTGGTCAACACAGAGACAGATTGTCATGACTGCAAACTACACAAATGTGATAGGGCTTGCATAAAATGCCTTTTTAAAAAAAAAAAAAAAACATCGATGGTACAACAATTGCAAAAATCCCAAAGCTGCAGGATTGAACACCTTTTAAAGAAACAGCAGAGTAGGTTACATCCAATTAATCAGAAAGCCATTGTTCTAAGAATAATTCAAAGTGTTTTATTTTGGATTGTGTAATAAAGTGTAATTCTTTGTTTTGTTGTCCATTTGTACTGTCAAAAGTGTATTAATCCTATTTTCTTATGATTTTTTATATTCAGTGTCCTACACCAACTTGCTCAAGGAGATTTAAATTGCCTCTGTTGGACAAAAACAATGTTTTGAAATGAAGTGAGATGGTTTGTAGTTTCATTCCTCACAATAACAAACACTTGAAACTTGCAATATGTGAAAATAACTTTAACAATAAATAAAATGAGTCACACAGCCCTAAATATCTGAGTATTGTACATCATAAGTAAATTTTACATTACTAAAAACATTAAAAGTCTCAGGTCAGTTGGATAACTTCCTTTAGGTGAAATGCTGCTGCTCCTCTATTGTTCTCATGTCCCTCCTCTGATTCTTCTTCTGCCCTCCAGGACTCTCCTGGTTCTTTCACTTCTCAGTAGTCTGAAGTGGAGTTTGAGTCCTGTATATGAAACCTTTAACTGTTTTTCTAACTTGCAGTATAGCATCAATATTTTTTCATATTGAGGCAATCATGAGTATCATTATTATTTCCCTACAACATTTCCAAGATAATTGGGCACTTCAAAAGGATGAGAGACTCAATTCAAGGTTTGTCCCTTTCAGAATCAGGTCATGTTCTGTCCCTAGTGGTACATGTTTTATTACAGAGCTCCATGTTTTGGCAGATTATCCTCTTGGTACATTTTCCCTTGTAAGAGGGGACGTCAATATTTCACTAATGCAGATCACATGATGAGCATGGCTGGCACTGCCTTGGCCCATTTCAAGAACATGCAACTCCCTGCAAGCATCAATGAGTCCTGAAGCAGTTCTCCTATCAGCTTTCAATTTGATGCACTTTTTTGCACCATTTCTCACATGGGAATAAATCAGAATAAGGTATTGTGGTGAATTTTGAGGCAGAGGAAGGGCAGGAGACTTATATCATTGGTTTAATTTCTTTTATTTCACCAATAAGCTTGATGAAGTAAAATGTTTATTTCAAGTGAGTGCATCTGTATTATGTACACAGCTCAAGGCAATATGAAGAATTAATTATGTGAGCAACCCTACCAGTTCAGGAAGGGATCAAGATCTGCCTTCAGGGTTTTTAAGTGAGAGGTCATGTCTAATTCATACAAGTCTGACAAATAAGGACAGACGCAAATGCCCAGAACGGTAAAGCCATTAGGAGGACAGTTAAAGTGATTTATTTTTAAGATGAAGACATCATTAAATTAACCAATGGGGGAGAATCTCTCATTTTAGATGAATGGAAAAAACATATGACCTAATTTGATCTTCTGAGATGACAGAAACCTACATCTTTCATCATTCATCATTACTGTCAGCTAAAGGAAAGTTACAGTCTAAAGAAAAACTTTACTGTGTCTTCTCACCAAAGAAACAGAGCAAAGGAGAGGAGTTTTCTTGTTAAATTAGCATAATAGCTCTGTTTGGTCTGTCTATGCTTGAATCTTTGGAAAGTGTTCAACAAAGAAAATGTGTGAACATTTTTCCTTACAGGTGTGAACTGTAGACAATAGTAACTAACCGGTACTTTATTCTTGTTTCATCTTCTGGTTCTTTGCAGAACTGAATTTTATTTTGCATTAGAGTGTTTATATGCAGCTAGAGCATTAGCCTATATATTACTGGCATCAAACGTCACCACACAAGAAAATTAAATTTTGTTTGATTTACTGGTAGTTTATACTGATTTATGAGAGTTATAGTGTTTAACTGTTTATCAAATGACATGTTAATAATTTACATCTCCTCACAAAACTGTTGACTATGAAAACAAATTATGTTAAATAATTCCTTATTTATGATAAGACTCCCAGCATTAATAAATCTACAATCATGCTACTTGTTATCATAACTTCTAAGGGAGAGGAGTGAGGGGAGAGAGAGGGGAGGGCATAGGTAGATAATGTCATTTTTTTTTTAAACTCATGGGGACCGCAAGAAACCACACGGTTGTGCTTCATCAAATAATGTTTTATAATCACTATTACAGTGTGTAAATTACAAAATGCAGATTGCAGATAATGCAATGTTGGTCAATGAAAACAAAAACTATAAGTTGACTATGATTTTAAATGATGTGCAGATTCGCAGTTAAGATGCTTCAGTTACTTCTTAGAAATGTATTCTTTGAAGTTGGTTTTAATATAACTAAATAAACTGGTTTAAAAGTAGGGCAGAACTGGGCAGAAGAAGCCAACAAAAAAAATATATACAAGTACTATTTCTTCAGGTTGACATAAAACCACATCACTACTGTGTGATGGTTCATTTTGTGGACTTGAAAACATTTACTGAAGAGCTATGGCACTGGATAGAGAAAGAAATAACGGAAAATCTGCTGCACAGCTTTAAGCACAACTATCTGGGGTGCAGACAAGCCCACTAATCCACCAGAGTCCCAATATCTGCGTTGATATAGGTAAAACTCCATTCCACATTAATACAGCATCAACACTGCTGACTAAACAACCTGGTTAACGGACCTAAGTATATCTCGCTTTCCACATTTGATTCTGTCCCACAGGACGTGTTGCAGCCCTCTGCACTCTGATAGCAAAAGTGTTTGAACTGCTGAGCAGACTGTTTACTGGATCTGCTCTTCAAATAATGGTGCATTTTATTATTTTGTTAAATTACTCTGTAATAGTGTAGTGGTTAAATCTTACACCAAAGCCAATTTGTTCTCCCCTCTTTCTATCTCTTTCTCTTGCTCACACTCTCCCTCTCAGTCTTTCCATTGTGCACATGGACAAAGCAAAGCATGTTCCACACCAAAACCTTTATTTCTCTGCAGTTTTCCATCACTAATGCTTTGCAGCAGTATTTTACTTTGTGATTGAGCATGACCATAAGGTAGGCAGGGAGCTGTAAATGTATGGCTTTTCCATTATAGATAAGAGCCACGGAGAGACAGAGAGAAGCAGCATAGAACATGTCCTTGATTTAGAAGCATCGATCCCTATCTGCTCTCGAGCCTCTTTCATTTGCTATGTGGAAAAGTGCGTGTGCACGTGAGTGTGTGTGGGTGTTGTGGTGGGGCAGCCCTATGGCTATGCAGAGCTTACTCAAAGATAAGGTTATCTGAGCACACCTAGCTTATATGATTGGCAAGGTGACAGAAGGCCACTGTGGACCCTGAGGGGGTAACTTAACCAAAATTACACACTCCACACACACACACTAACCTTAAAATAAGTTTAATCTTTTGTTTATCCCCATCACAAATGGAGGCAATATCTGCATGAAACACCACAGAGACGTCAAACCGACATTGCAGACTTCAAAAGATGCTGCTTATTATTTTCAGCTAGTGAGCTATCGCTTTTGATAACAACACTCCCAAGAGAGACAGAGGCAGAAAGGAAGAGGGGAGGGGTTGGAGAGTGAAAGAGACAAGGAAAGAAAAGATGGAGAAAAAGGGATAAAAACAACAGTTGGAAAGGCAGGGGTGCCACTGCCTCTATGAGATAGAGGTAACCAAAAAAAAAAAAAAGAGCCACAGAAGGATGGATCTGTGAGGCAACACTGGAACGAGAGATACAGGGGGAGCAACAAGATGGAGGAAGGATGTGGAAAGAAACAGATAGGAAGAAAAGAAAGAGGCAGTGGAAGAGGAAGGAGGAGATGGATAGGCTCTTGGTGCTTGATTGACTCAAAGACTGATGGGCGCACAGTAACAGAGGCAGTAAGAAAAACATAAACCCAGACTCAGAGTAAGGCAGTGAACACACACAAGCAAACATACACACAAGCTCCCTGTCTACCGAGTTTCCTTCTGTGTGTTTCTCAAGTGGAAATAAAAGTGCTGAATAACAGTAGGTGAATCTTTTTGTCTCAACAAGACTCTTGCATTATCAACTGATATAAATCTGTCACTGATTATAGGAGAAGAGATGATTAAGAAAGCACAAAGTCAAATAAAATCAGTAAACATGGCCGCAGATTAGAGATGGTACTTTTCCTGTAACATACATGCATGTGAGGCATGCTAACTGGCTAAATCAAACACTTTACAAGTCCAGTCACATGTCCAATCAACTCTAATAATTACTAATAGAATCAAGAACCAACAACTTTGCAGATTAGATATCATCTGCCTTTTTGCTCAACTCTTTTCAGATGTGCATTCTCCTTACAAAACAGAAGTCTTTACCACAGTGTGTCAAAACTGAAATGAACTAAAGAAAATGGCCAAAAAATCGAAGTGATTACAGAAGATTTTTTTGCTGCCATCAGAAGCCCAATTCAGAAGAGCATTTCTAGCACACACAACTTGACTCTGATGTGACAGTATGTTGGCATGCTATCTTAATTGCAGACTGAGATGATGAATTTATAATACACTGCTCTTGGAAGATGGTGATCTTCATTAAACAAACATCCAACTCTGAAAAGGACTCGTGGTGGTACAACATAAGGTGTTGGCAGCCACCCCTTTATTCTGAACGCAGGAAAAAAAAACCTGAGTATATTTCACTGCCCAAACTATCAGCAGCATGTTAGCTTTTTTCCCTATCGCTATCTTAATCGTATTTCCACTTCCTTTATCCCTACTGCGGTCTCTGCTGCTGGTAAAACACATCCCTGATAAATGGCCCCACATAATCATCCCTTCACTTTATCTGCACGCAGAGGGAAAATGAAGAGCAGGAGGGAAGAGGAAGAGGAGGGAGAGGGAAAAACCTGGAAGAAATGGGGGATAAGGTTGAGAGATGATTGTAAAAGTATATGAAGCAATGGGAGAGGTGTAAGTAAATGAAGGTGGAGAACAGCAGGAGGGGAATGAGCGAGGGGATGTGTATGAACAGCTGGAAAGGATGGTGATGGGATGGTTACGTGAGGAGAGGGAGGGATGTGTGATAGAGTGAGGGTGATGAGATGAAGGGAGGAGGACAGATTAGTAATGGGAGGTAGAGAGGAGAGCAGGATGGAGGGAGAGATGGATCGGCCCTACTTGAGTAGACCCGAAGGAACAGATGAATCTATGTGATGCATGATGGGAGCCAGTCCAATTGGACAACCAATCACAGGCTTTGGTCTAAATGGGATAACCAATCATGGGCCTTGGCTGGCATCATCATTCCACATTTTAGATAAGCCTGGGTTCATTGTGTCCATCTTTTACCCCGCAGCAAAACTGCCCTGTGTGTGTTTTCATCTCCTCTATGTCTGTGCGTGTGAGTGTCAGAAATCTTATTTGTGCACGTTTATCTTTTACATCCATATATGTGAGAATCCTGCAGCAGCAGTGGATCTCTTTGCTGTTATTGCCAAACAGAAAAGCACTGAACAGGCAAAACAGTAGACTGTTCAACTTAAGTTTAGCACTCGATAAAGCAACTGCAATCTCAGTCAATTACCCTGAAGCCCCCTTTGGAGGTTGAGATCTATGATGCAAAACAGTACCAAAAAAAGACACTGTGGAAAAGGGATTAAACCTACACAGAAACAAGTGCTTAAACCAGAAGAGAAAACATCAACAAAAAAACAAATGTTTTTATAGTACGGTCAGAACAGCTTAACTTTTGGTATTAAATTGAGGGGATTCTGTATGTCAAGGTTTGCTTAGAAAAGTGAAATATGTTGAATATCTGTTTTCACTCTTGTCAATCGACCTGGACGATATTACCAAATCCCAATATCACGATTAACTGAAGCTATTACCTCCGTTACAATTAATAAACAATCATTATATGATATGCTGGAACACATTAACCTGACAAGCCAGATGGACAGCTCCATATATCTGCCACAGAAATATTTCACTAGTCCATCTGGGTAGGAGTCCTTAAAATTTGTTTTCAGGGGCAGAACGTTTAAAAAAACACAAGCTTGTGATTGGATAATCGTTTTGCTCGTCACATTCATCACAGATCAATCCACATCAAGCAGGGTTGCCTCCTATAATAAAGCAATGTTTTCATTGAATTTGTCTTTTTTTTTCTTTTATACATTTTCTTTTATTATTTTGTTTATATTGGTTGCTGATGCTGCTCAGTGATTTTTTAAGACTGTATGATGCAAAATGTGCCTGTTTGTTACTTGAAATGGCTGAATAAAGAATTGAAACAAAAAGTAGCATACATAGCGGCTAACTTAGCCGCTAACAGCTAACAACAGTTAATGACTGTTAGCTGTTAGCCGCTTACTTAGCTGTTAGCAGCTAACAGCTAACAACAGTAAATGACTGTTAGCCTAACGGCCTTATACTATCGTCTTACACTAAATTGTACCACACAGATGATTCATTTAACACTTATATGTGACATGAACCTCATCAAAGACAATCCCTACAAGTAAACTTCTGAGGAGGGCATATCTATGAGGACAATAGGCTAATTGGCATGTCCGTTCTCAACTTTCGGTTGTCGTCACGTCTGTATTCTGCAGCTCCCGCCTCTCTTCCTTGCCAGGCTTGCAAGACAGAGCTGCAGGATTTCAGAATCAGGCAGGTCTGTCGGCTCTGCAAGGCTAGGAACACATTTGTGGTGACACCAATGGTCATCCACACGGTCCTCCTGCAGGATTTACTCTTAACTTCTTTTTAGAAATACTGTCTCCATTGTTTTGCCCAAACAATGGAGACAGTATTTTTCTTGGCCACCAGGTCCTCTGATAGATTGGTGCTTGTCTCCTTCATGTTGGCAGAACGTCCTTTACTCTTGGCAAAAGTGAAGGTAGACTATATGGAGGGGGCGTGGTCATGTGACTTACACAGGGAAAATAATCAAAATAATCCTATTAAAGGAGACATATCATGCTTGTTTCTCCTTTTCACTATGCCAGACTAGGATGCCTGTAAAGCATTTCTGCCCTCAGTACAAGTCATTTAGCTCCTTCATTGCCCCACAATAGCGTTCTCAAAATCCTCATTTTAGGCCATTATCAAGCTCTCATTGAAACACTCGGATCTCAGGATGACCTACAGTTACCTTGCAACGTCACAGCCCTTTGTGCTCTGATTGGTCAGTTCTATCGGGGGTAGAGCCAGCCTGTCCTTCTTCTTCTACTGTATTTTCCGGCAGGCTCAAAGCAGCGACCGCGTATTGAGTCCCCCTACAGGCCAGAACTGGTAATGAGTGAGTGTGAGCTAGGGATCTATATGCTGCTGGATAATGTGTTCCTCTGTGACGGTTTTGTGGCTAACGGACATCACAAGGAGGAAGTGTTTTATCAGATTACTCAAATAAAAAGAAAGGTACCTTGTGTCGTCACGACGATTTAAATCTCGCGGACATCTCGCAATGACCTATTTTCAGAGGCATCAAATCTCGTTCTAGGATATCAGAAAAATACAATATCTCATTTTTTGAAAATTAAGGGGGTGTAAGGTCTTGTTTTCAAATTTCTCACATTATATGTAAGTATTAAATCATGCATCAGCATGATATGTCTCCTTTATGTAAAATTAACCATCTATCATTCTACATCAACTCGTGATCCCTCTAATTGAAATTAAGCATCACTGTAAAAAAAATGGTGGACAACAAATACAAAGAAATGAGGATAATGTGGCCAGCTGTTAGCCTACGGAGCATACGTAGTGGCTAAAATTTGAGTCCAACTTGCATTTTTGTCAGTTTGGTTGTTCTATGTTTTACAGGATATAACGTACCCACGTGTTGAGCTTGTACACGGGAAATCACCAAGGAACAGGTACCTGTCATTTGGTGCAATAATGCAAGAAATGTAAAAAAAGCTATGAACTATTTAGGGGTTCAAAGTGTGCGCTGCACAGCACACTATCTCTGGCTGTACATGAGGGTCTACTGTCACTGCACAGCAGCACAGATTTCTTTGCACATGCAACAAAGATTAAGGGGCATTTTCAGCACTAACAGCAGGACAAGACATGACTGGAGGATAACCCCAATTATACTAAAAACACAGAAATGCATAGTTTTGTTTTATTTGTTATATTAGGGCCATTTTATGCACCAACAGCAGGACCTGACTAGATGATTTCCAAAATTATATGAAGATACCAGTAATTCATAGTTTGTCTGCTTTTATTTCACTGTAATGTCAATAAGACTTATTAGTGTATTTTGATGTGTGTACTTTTGACCATATTTTGTTGAAAGATCAAACACACAAACATGGATGTTAATAGTGGATCAGAACTGTACTGGTGAATACTCATATTTCTGAATTCATATTGGGATCTGGGAACAAAAATGCTGATGCGGACATTTGACGTTTACCAGACTGGGGATATCAGAGAACTGTAACTTTTAATTAAAAAAAAAAGACAAAATATGACATGGGCATGATTTACCAAACCTAATTATATAAAATATAAAAAACACAATTCTGAAAATATTTCTCAAAAATAATTCATCATTTGAATATTCTAAGTTCTTCATAAAATAATTACTATGCAATATGCTCAACTTTTTCATAGCACTATCAGAAGATTGAAACATTTATTTGTAAAAAATAGATGTTAAAGGTCTCATACTATGCTCCTTTTCTGCAGTTTAAAATGGATCCTTGCTGTCCTCATGAACATTAGTCATATGCTTCGGTCCAAAAAAATCTATAAAGTACAGATCACATAGCACAACAGGTTTTAAGATTAGTCACATCTATACAAGGGCGTACGTTTGATTTTGACATTGGTGGGGACATAAAGTACACCAAGACGGCACCCCTGAAAAAACTACTCTAAATCTCTACTGTCTGTTCCGTGACAGAAATATATTGATGGTTGCAGTCTGAGAACCAAAACCAAAAAGGAAACTGATAAATGTAATCCTCAACAATATGAATGTATAAAGTTATGTTATTAATTCGAGGTTTTATTGTATTTTTTCCCCACAAATTTTTATTGTTGGTCTTAAACGGTTGCTGACTTTCAATACACAAATAATACATAGATAATAAATAAAACAACTAAAACATGTGTCTCTTTGGCATTAAATATAAGCATTTTTTAGCTATTACGTTATACACTATGCTTTTGTTTTATGTTAGGGACCATGCAATAGTGTCATAATATTGATAGGGACGTGTCCCTAGCGTCCCTACCCAATTCTATGCCCCTGCCTTCATATGCTAATGAGCTAGAGCAGAGCGGCGGAAATACAAGCAATTCATAATAACCCTGCAGTGTAACTCAAGTGGAATGGAGCAGCCACACGCTTACAGTCCAGAACACACACAAACTGTTAATTCAGGCCAGCTACCACACACAAGGTTACAACATGAAAGGCATGAAAGACACTTTAAAAATATAATGTATATATACGTACATGTATGTACAGCATGTCTATATACTTAAATAGACAGATATTTCAACATAGTTCAAACACCTTCATATTTGGTGTATACAGAGTATGCTTTCAGTTTGACCTAAACGTACATTTGTTGGATTAAGCTCAGTAAAATGAACACATTTTTCTGCCTCTCTGAAACTTACTTATCTTTGACCATACATCTGAAAGGAAATATTTTTTATCAACAGTTTACAGCTTAAGATCCAATCCAATCCAATCCAATCCAACTTTATTTGTTAAGCGCTTTAAAAAAAACAACCATAGTTGAAACAAAGTGCTGTACAGGAGAATAAATAAATACAAGATAAAAGAACAGACATCAATTTATACAGTCTGATTCACTATAAATCTTGGTCCTCTCTTGAAAACTTTATTTCAGTAGAGTGTTTCCACAAAATATTGTTTTTGTGTTTCAATGATTTTATTGACCTGGCATGAAAAAAAAACTTTAGCCATCTGACTTAACAGCACCAATGTGTAGTTTTGTGTGCGAGGGAAAAAGACAGAGTGAGGCATTTTATGACATGGTATTCATTGAAGGTGTGAAGGTCAAAACATTTGGATGAGCTGTAATTGTGGGAGACATTTTAATTAAATTGTTTTGAGAAGGTTTTAAAGAGGTTACAGCCTGTGGGGTGCAGACTGATCCTACTGTCACACAGACTCACACGGACTGACATATATGTTTATGTTAGTGTGTATGTGTGTGTTTGTGTGGCCATGTCTGCGTGTGCTCATGCATATCAACATGGAGAGACCGACAGCTGCAGTCCCCTGGCACTGATGTGACAAGCTTGTTTGAAATAGTCCAAAATGGATTTTTTTCTCCTTTTGCCTCTCTATCTCTTAATTTGTTTTTTTTTTTTCAGTTGATTTTTCTGCTACCCATATCTTGACAAAAACATCCTCCCCCCCTCTCTACAACATACTCCTGGTGTGCTGAAGATGAGGTAACTCCCATTTGAGTCAGGTTACCATTTTGGAGGTTTGTTGGGCTAAAGAAACCAACATGGATAGTTGTGGCATCAAGTCATTTTCGAGTCAAAGAGACCTGCCTGATTCATTGTCTGAAATCATGCAGGTCCAACTTGCCAAGCTCCATTCCTCTACAAATTTACTTGGCTAAAAGCTGAACAGAGGTGACAACAGTAGGAAGTGACTGCATGTTTGCAAGCAATCACATGGTGTGAAGCGAACTCCGTGGACGCAGCAATATCAGTGGCTTTGTCAGAAATAGACTATTTCTTCTTTAAAATAGAAGCAAGGAATATCACTCAATCATTTCTTATGGGAAACAATGTGTTTGCTCTTCTCCTAATTGTTTTTGGTAAGAGCTTAACCAACCAACTGCATGTTCTGGTCATGAAAAAGATGGGAAGGATTCCCAACCCCATTGTGATAATCATGTTTCCACTGTAGCTCTCTTGGATGATCAAATCAGAGAAGCTGGGAAGCTGGGGATCACTACATGGGAAACTGGGAGAGACTGGGAAAATCCTCTGTAGTCTGTGGTAATCATGATCACTCAGAGAAACCTGGCGCAATATGATATAAAATGTAGCACATGCATCCTGCATGATATTGGAACAACCCATCTAAAAGGATAACATGTTCTCCAATATGAAATTAAGCATAACTCTGATGCACTCCTATGGATCATCTTTTCTGTACCAATGGCTCCAAATGGATCTCTGTCTGTAATGGATAAGAGATCAGGTGAGTAATAATACAATGGAATCAAAAATGGGAAGATTAATGAATGAAACAATGAAAGGGATAATATAGGATAAAGGTAAGAGAATTCTGCTGAACAGGAGTGCAGCGAGAAAAAGTAATCCTGGTAATCTTGGCAAGTGGCACAAAAAACCTTGCAAGTTCCAGCCAAGATTACATGAACTTGGAAGTGTTGAATGAGCTGTGGAGGCTGAAGCCTGGTTCACACCAAATGTGTGCAGCTGACACGCATGCTAGCTCTGACCAAGGTCATAATAGTTTTGGATTTGTCATTATAGTTTAGTTTTGACATTGTTTTTTCATTATAGTTTAGTTTTAATTAGTTTTAGAGCGGGCATTCTAGTTTTTATTTAGTTTTAATTTTTGCAACAAGGCTTAGTTTTAGTTTAGTTTTAGCTTAGTTTAGTTTAAGTTTAGTTTTAGTTTTTTCATACCTTATTTGCCAGGTGCAGGATTCAAAAAGGTCAGAGTAAGTGTTTTGTAATACTGTTTATTTTCAAGCCCAACATAGTGCTCACTGCTCAGTCAATGCTGATACTGTGCTGTTGGCTGCTGCCTCAAACACAAGAAAATAATATAAACTTAATTAAAAAATAAATAAACATAAATTACATAAAAATTCCACATATCTCACCAGTTTTTATTTCCGCCAGACAATTGCATTTGTTGGTGCCGTACGGCGCTGACAACTGACGAAAACTGTCGTAAAATTGTTTGGGAAAATGTGTCGGATTAATTTAAATCCTAAAGGCTAATAAATATCGTCAAAAACGATAACGAAGGACATTTTGTCTATAATTTTGGTTGGTTTCAGTTAGTTTTGTGAACACAAGACAAAGTTTTAGTTTACTTATCGTTTTTGTTTTCTAGTTTTTATTAGTTTGAGTGAACTGCAATTTATTTTAAATTTTAGTTTCGTTTTAGTTAACTATTATAACCTTGGCTCTGACTGGAGTGC
The DNA here is from genome assembly GCA_036419115.1 of Scarus forsteni. Taxonomy (NCBI): domain Eukaryota; kingdom Metazoa; phylum Chordata; class Actinopteri; order Labriformes; family Labridae; genus Scarus; species Scarus forsteni. The sequence goes on along the minus strand of JAZDUH010000083.1, from coordinate 10,701,238 downwards.
ACTACAGCTCTCATGCAGGCATGCATGCACACTGTGTTGTAACTGTATCTTCTTACTTTCACAGCTATACTTATCCATATATATCACCCTCACATTAAGCTCCAATAAAAAAAAGTTTAGGACAAGCTTGTTACTCAAGAAAGCTTTAGATTTAAGACAAAACTCAAACGTAATTACATTTCTGATAGTACATCAGGCAACCACAAGTTAATAAGTCAAAAAGGTTTAACATCTAGTTCGCAATGGAACAAATGGAGAACTCAGTAAAGAACTACACTGAGGCAGCGTGTGATGCTTTTGATTGAAGTTGTCCAAGCTGCGCACAGCATCACACATTACATCACTTGACGTCCTTAGCAATAATTTCTAAATCAAAAACCCGGCAGAAAGTGCAATACACCTTCTGAGCACCATCCCATTAGTTTAATTATGTATGATTAAAAGATTATAACTCAAGTCCTTTCGGAGCCCTTTCCTATAGGCAAAGGCACAGCCCAAAGATGCCCTATATGTCCCTCCCTATTAGCAAAAGCAATAAAGACACTGGCTCAAAAAATAAGAAAAACTGGACAAATGAGTGTCATAACCGTACATAAAAAGCATTTTTAACTTTATTTACTAATGTTGTTTTATTTCGTTTTAGCATTATGAATAAATCCATTCCCTGTGTTATTGGTATTATGAATACATTTTCACAGTTGTCAGGTTAAAAAAGAAATGTAAGAAAAACAGGGATATTGATTTAAAACAAGTTTGAATGTTTTATAAAATCTTACACAATTTAAACTGTTAACAAGGAGTATTAAATACCTAGGTTGCTATATTAGTTTAAATAAGTCACTGTTGTTCAAAGATAATATTCTCCCACATTTTAAGGAACTAAAAGAAAACAGAAAAGTTGTCTAAAGTTAAAAAAAACTTAATTGGAAGATTAAATCCATTTTTAGATAATATGGTTATAAAAATTCATATTTATGTTTCAGGCCATATCTACTGTTCTACTGAAATATTTTTTAAAACTACATTAAGTCACTTCTCTCTCCTTCTATTTAATCTAACAAAGCTCACAGGCTTAAAGAGAACTTATTGCATAACCTCAAAAAGGAAGAAGGCCTGACCTCCCACACACAGAATTCCATGAAAGTGCAGCTCAAGTCTTTAATTGACCACATAATTAACAACAACAGGGGTGTCGGTGCAGTTAGATAGTGCACTTGGTAAGTGATTGGGAAGTTGCAGGTTCAAGCCCATCTCTGGGCAACACATGGTGATGTCTCCTTGAGCAAGACACTTAACCCCAAGTTGCTCCCACTGCTGCGTCAGTGGTGTGTAAATGGGCACGGAGAAGCGTCATTGTGTTAGCTGATGCTGATGGGTAACTAACATGGAAACTCTGAACCATCAGTGAGAGCGAATGGGTGTGAATAGACTAAAAAAGCATTATATAAGCTCAAGTCCATTTACCATTACCATTTAACAAAAACAAGCAATCATGGACTGAGATTGAAAATCAGCAATAAGGGCTTAAAGGTTTTCTTCTAGCTCTTTTTTTCCAGCACAAAGTTAAATCAGTTAATTTCCTAATAAAACCAACAACAATGCATCGAGGTGGCACAGCATGTGCCTCACAGCAAGAAGATCCCAGCTTCAGGCAGGGCCTTTCTGTGTGACGTTTTCATGTGTTTCCCATCCATGCATGGTTCTCTCCAGGCACTCAGTCTTCCTTCACATACCAAAAACATGCTCATTAGGCTAAGTGGTGACTCTAAATTGCCCTTAGGTATGATTGTGAGCGTGAATGGTTGTCTCTCCCTCTATGTTGCCCTGTGACTGGCTGGCGACCGGTTCAGGCTGTACCCCGCCTCTTGCCCAATGACAGATGGGATAGGCTCCAACACCCTAAAACTCTGAAATGAAAGAAACAACAACAAAAGCATGGAAAAGAATACTGGTCAGGAAAAGGAATTCCATGGCACAAACAAATTTGGAATAGCCCATTTACAACTATTCAAACTCTGTGTTACTGGTAGATGTGGATTAACAGTGGAATTTAGAAATTATCAGACATAGTAAATCAAAACTTTGTCCATACCAAGAAATAATGACTATGTTTTATGAAAGTCTGTTTTTTTTTCTTTTGAAATATTTAAAGTGGATATATGGTTTCACAAAACCTTAAAAATGGGGTTTCATTTAAAGTAAAGGTCATTCTTAAATAAAAAAAGGCCATTAGACAGTGATCTGTAATATTTTCTTATCAGTGCTGAAAGTAATGAAGACCTACTGCAAATCATCCGCAGTGATTGGAATGAAGAACTTTATATTTTTAATGCAAAGTTAAAATGGAAGGACTGTTTAAAACTTTCTTATGTCATCACCACAAATGAAAAACTAATGACAAAAATCAAGACAAAATCTGTAAATTTGACTGACAAAGTGACTTCCTCAACATTCTGTTAGTACTGTGGCAAAATTAGGAATGTTTGGAAAAGTAATTAAGAATGGTTTTAAGAAAGGTTCTGGACTTCCCACCAGATAAAAATAAGATATTCAACTTCATTGCAATTGTGGTTTAATCATCCATCCATCCATTTTACACAGCTTTTCCAGGGTTGAGTTGCAGAGGGAGCAAGCCAAGCAGGTCAGACCAGAATTATCTCTCTCCCTGCCACGATTTACAGATCCTCCTGGGGGATTCCAAGGCGTTTCCAGTCCAGATAAGAAATGACGCTTTGATACACAGTACTGTAGCACATGCATTCAATTTCTTTGGTAGACCACAATGAGACCTTTTCTGAGGGGAACCTGTCCTGTCACGACCCAGAACACACCTATGAGACGCCCACTGCCTTGTTAAAAAGGCTGATAAAGGTGATGGACTGGCCAATTATGTCTCCAGACCTACATGCTATTGAGTATCTGTGGGGCGTCCTCCAACTGAAGATGAAGAAACGCAAGGTCTCTAACATCCACCAGCTCTTATGTCATCATGGGGGAGTGGAAAAGGATTCCAGTGGCAGCCTGTGAAGCTCTGGTGAACTCCATGCCCAAGAGGGTTAAAGCAATGCTGAAAAATAATGGTGGCCATACAAGATATTGACACTTTGGGCCCAATTTGGACACTTCAATTTGAGGGGTATTCACTTCTGTTGCCAGCAGTTTAGACATTAATATGTGTATCTGTGTGTTGAGTTGAGGGGACCGCAATTTACACTGTTTTACAAGCTGGACAATCACTACTCTATATTGTATTAAAAATCATCTCTTCAGTGATGTCCCATGAAAAGATGTCATAAACTAGAAAAGCACTTGGAGAGCGCAGACCTCCACCAGCACCACACTCCTCACCCATATTGTGATTTTCACCAGAAATATTAGTCCTACCTTTATTTCAGCTAAATGTTTAGATTCCTTGACCATGAAATTGATTCATAATGATATCTATTTTAGTTAAGTGGTTATTCACGAAAATCGCATTTTTCGCCATGGCGGATCCAGACGGTGATACGGGTCACTCCCAAAATCTAATCATTGTTCCTTGTCCTGGGTCTAGAGTGTGAAATCCTACTGTTGTATGTATAGAAATGTTGTCTACTTCTTTCATGGGTGCATTGATTGTAAAGACCTATGATCACGCAACAACAAAAAAGAATGTTTAAGGAACAGTCATAATAAATCTCCCCACAAGGAATCTGATTTATTAAATAACTGACCTTGGAAACCTGCAGAATGAAAACTTTCTAAATGAAGAAGGGGAGTTTCTCCACAGAGGTGACTTTTAGGGCTTTTAAAATGGCATTAACAGAAGGAGTAACTGGAGGGCGTTGTATCTGTGACATACTTCACTGCTGAGGAAATATACTAGCTGAGCAAAGGTAAATATGGCACTTTATTTGAAACTGTCCTGCCTGTTTTGGCAGAGGAACTAACATGGCTTGAGGAAAAAGTAGGTGCATCTATTTATCTAGAATTCTGGCATGTTGCAGCCTGACAGTTCTGACTTGATAACCTGCTCTCTGAAATGACAATACACATGCACTACTGCTGACATGCAATTGAAATGCATCCAGTGTGAAACTGCCCTGTTGGTGATTTCACATTCGGGACACTGGCCTGGATCCTAATTCATTTTAACCCAGTGTACCATTCATTTGATCAGGTCAACAAAAGTGCATTGACTTCACACACTGTGTCCGAACCTGCTTGAAAAGGATGCTCAAGCATGATCTATGTGTCCTCAAGCTTAACAGGAGGTATAATGTCATGATCAGAATGCTTGTCAACAAGTTAAGTTGTAAATGCTATTTTTGTTCCTCCTGCCTATTCAAAGACCGCTGTTCTCATGCAACACAAACCCACTTCATCCTCTGAGATGTACACATGTTGAAGAAGGACGGCCATACTGTAGCTCAGAGGTAGAGCTGGATGTCTGGAAGGTTGGGGGGGGGGGGGGTAGATCTTTATTGTCACAATGATTAACTAGTGAAGAATCTTTCTTCCTTTCCTGTATCAGCATCGCACTTGCAGCATAAATGTATCTCTTAACTGTTGAGCAGACGCCAGTTTTAGGTGAACATTGTACCCCTCCAAATCCTCTGGATGGCTACAGTGCTTTTTATACTTATGTAGAATATTCGCTATATTTCTGTGTCTGCTGGCCATGTAAATCAATAGTAGTTGTGCAATTATGCATTACATTTCACTTTTTCTTTCACATGTGTCTGCCCTGTGGATCACTGAGGCCAGGACTCAGTTTAGCTCTAAATGAATCCCTTATCACATAGTCCCCAGCCGTACAGCAATCATTCACCAGTCAAGGCAGTGGTGCATTTCTGTCAGTGTGTATATGTTTGTTTATTGCACTGTATGTTCGTGCAGTGGGTGTTTGTGTGTGTGTATCATGCTTTGTTCTTGCCTTGTGTCCTCACTGTGTGCTGCAGTATTGATTCCTGATGGCCAGAGGCTGCCTGCCTATTGATCCAAGGGCTTCCATAAACATGTTGAGATGACTTATGCCATGCATGTGCGTGTGTGTGTGTGTGTGTGGGTGGGGGTAGGGGAGTGTGTGCGTGTATGTGACTGTGCGTGCATCACAAAGAAACTGTACGAGCATGATGAAATGATTGATAGGGATGTTGGACAGGCTCATTGAAGTACAAGTGTAATTTCACCTACATAAAATCATGAAATAGTGCAGCTGTGTACAAACATGCCTAACAGCACACCAGGGAAATAAAAGCTTTGACCATTTAGCCAAAACAGAGTATCTCATTAAGAGCATCAGTCAAAAGACCACAAGTTGAGACTGTCCTCTTTCAGATCGTGCTGGCCTAAGCACTTAGCCAGAGTCATTTCTATTTAGAGTGTCTGAAGGCTGCAAGGATGAATCTAAACAACAGAGCTGTGCAGACATTAGATGTTTGTTAGTGTGTTTATTTGTCACACATTTCCTGTATCTCAGTGAGCTTGTTGTGACTGCCCTTGACAAAGATGAGGTATGAACAGGGTAAAATTACATCACTTCTTTCTATATTGTGCTACAAAAAGATGTTTGGCACTAAAGAGAGCTTTGGCTTTTACTTGGCTTCAGAAAACAATAGTCATTTTGCTGCAGCCCTCGTAAAAACAATTTCTATAAGAATTACTATAGATGTGGGCTCAGTGCCAGGAATTGGACAGATATCAATACAGCCATGTACTGACTGTTTTCAAAACATATACTGTACTAGCAGCATGTACTGACTTTGTCATAATGTATGCATTTATTGCATATTTTACATCTACATTCCTCAGTTATACCTACTGTCAAGAATCCTGTCAGTGACTGAGGCTACGTTTACATGGAAACTCCTGACTTAAAGACGCAAAGATTTTTCCTTTGCATTTTCAAATTCTTCTGCGTTCGTACAACGACGCTGGAGTCAATCCACTGTAGTGTGCACACCGGTTCAGTAGATGGTGGTGTAGGTCTGCAGAGAGGCAGCGCTGCTACAACACACAAAAGAAGAAGAACAATTTTTCACAAACAACAATGGCCAATAGACGCACAGAGACGCAGGAGTTTCTTTTCTGGATAACAAATCAGTTCGGACAACAAATCTGTCTGGATAGTTTTTTCTGGATAACAACCCGAGCACGGTAAGACGCTCACACGTGTGGTGACGTCAGCGTTTCACCCTGAAACACTCTGATACGGGTTTACACGGAGCTGCATGGGGAGCGGATTCAAATCTTTCCACTGTGGAGCCTGTTTTTAAAAGTTTCCATTTTAGATGGAAACGCAACGCAAGGCCAAAACGCAACGAAAATGTATCGGATTTGACCGTTTTGGGCGCCGTGTAAACGCAGCCTAAATCCTGACAATTAAGACCCGGTCAGGACTTCATGCATCTGTAGTAAGGCAAAGCTATGCATTATGGTTGAGAGAGTGATCGGCAAATTGATCAATCACAGTTTGACTTTACGTGGTCCGGACAAAAAAAACAGACCCCCCCCAGCCTTCCTAAAGTCTTACCAACGTCATCTCAGCTGAGTGGTAAGAGTGCGAGAATTAAATGGCAGTTAACAATAGTGACATTGTGGCTAGCTTGGTGGCATTGCCTTTTTCAGGGTGGCCTTTCACTAGAAAGCTGGAAACAATAAAAAAAATGGAAGACCAAGTCCAGGATTACATTTAAAAGAAAAAGTCAAAAAAGGCGAAGGGCATTTTAAGGCTGAAAATTATCGGCACCACTCGCAGATGACTGGCTGTAAGACAGACATCCTCCTGGGTAGGCAGCAGATTTGTTAGCCTTACAAATCTGACAAGGTCAGCCTACCGGCATCAAGATTCTGTGGCTCATCTGTAAGCAAGGGTCTGTTTGAAAACCTTTGGGGTCACAAGAGTTGATCTTCAGCTAGATGAACAGCAGTGTATTCATACATGTATTCATTCATACTACAACAAGGTCAGAGAGAACAGAGTGATCCTGAAACATCCCAGCAATGTTGTCACATTTCTTGGAAAGCAAGAGCTGGTATTTCGAGAACATAATGAGAGTAAAGATTCTGAAAACAAGGGGAACTACCTTGAGTTGTTGGGGTTTGGGGAGTTTTGGGCAGAGTATGACAGCCCTCTGCACTGTTATTTGGATTCGGCCTCTGTTTTCATGGGCACCTCCAGCAAAATTCGGAGCAGTGGCAGATGTAATGACTGAAGCCATGAAGGAGGATGTGAACAAAATGCCTTTTGTCTCTGTAATGGTAGGAGAGACTACTGACTAAATAATAGTGCTCAGATTTCATATGTTTTTGTTACACCACTTAGGGTCTTGTGAAGGAGCATTTTTTCAGGCTCAAGACTGAATTGACAGTCATGTACAACATAGCAAACTTGGAGGGAACCCATCAGACCTGCCAGATTTTCTGATGCTTAATGTGCTGAATGAGAACATGCAGCCTTATCACCCGACTGGTGCTGACCATCCCCGTGTCCACCTCTTCCAATGAGCGGTCTTTCTCGGCCCTGAAGTGCATCAAGACACAGGATCGTCTGGTTGCTTTGACACTAATGTCCATTCAGAAAAGACTTCAATATGAACTCAAGTCAAAGTATGACGGTGCTATCATCCACTTCAGAAAGAAGAACCGACAAATGGACTTTGGTTTTCATCTTGTAAGGTAGACCTATGTTATAACCAGCTTGACTTCACATGGGGTTAACGTTAAGGACCAAGAAAACATTTAGATATTAATCTCTATTGCGGAGGTTGTATGTAAAAAAAATTCAGCACAAATTGCCTCCAAGTCAGTGTGTGAGCCGAGCCCTTAACAGTAGAGGTTTGGGTTTTTTCTTAAAGGTTTTGTTTTCCCTCTTGCCTCTTTTCTGTCCATGCCCTGTAGATAACTAAGAAAAAAAGTATTTGATAGGTGTAGCCTATTCAGTAAAATTATGGGCAGTGATATCATAGCACTGTCCATGGTGATGAGCATTGATGTCTGTGTTGGCAACGGCACAGGGTGATATTCTGGGATGTCAGTCTGGGTGACCTCTTTTATATTTTCAGTTTTTGGCTTTTAAGAGTAATGTCAACTCTTTGGCCTAAATTTTCCCCACTGTCAGAAGTAAATGTTGAATTTCTTTTTGTGGATAGCTTTATATCTGCCTTTTGATGGTGATGGCTGAGGTGAAGGCTCGGCTGTGGAGCTCATGGTTAGGCACTGTTGTATACTGCTGCTTACATCTGCATTTACTTTTAATTTTGGACAATGTTTATAATGATGCACTAAATCAAAGCAGGGACGTACAGTCGCCATCAATCATCCATGTCTGTATGGCAAGTATATCTCCAGCCTTATTGTGATCTAATCAATCGGTGTTCATGGTTTTACTAACTTCAGTCTTTCATTGAATTGAGAAGATGAGAAGTTATTGAAATGAAGGCCCTTGATTGCAGTATGTAAGCAATTGTACATTCAAGGATGCAGTAACTAGTGATGTGTGTAACGCGTTAACTTAACTACTTTTTTGGGTAAAAAGTAAAGTAACACACTACTACTGTGAATTTGGTAACGAAACGTAGTTCCTTTTTATTTCCGTTACTTTTCCCCGGACAGATCTGACTACGATGCTGTCTTCTCTGCTGCTCGCACAGACACGAGCAGTGTTGCCTTGTCCGCTGGTTGTAAGCGTCTAAGGGCTGCAAATCTCGTGAGCCACAGCCGCGGGGATATTTAGGCTTGTTTCTAAACGTGAAGTTTCTTCATGGGGCTCTTCTGTCTGTGTGAATGCCCCTAATTACCTTCCAGCTCCTACCATAAAGCAGAGCACGACTGCAGCAAGCAGTTTGTCCACTTCCTCATTTCCTGGTTATCATGCACTCCCCCAAACACACTTAAAATGGGCCAAAGTTGCCAGGTCTGCTTAGTATAAGCGATGTTCTTTTCTTGAATAGATGCTTGGCACGGTGATATTGAAATGTAATGTAGACAAAAACTAACTCACTTTATGTAGATTTCTCTTTTTAAAAAGTAGTATATCACATTAGGAAAGGAAATAACTGGAGGTTGCTCATTTTTTATGTACCTTACTTATTTCAGAAGAAAAATTGGGCAGGAGCTCTTATTCCACAGGGTATGTGAAATTTTGTAAAATAAAGAGCACAAAAGAAATAGCTGTAATGTTCTCTGCAGTAGAACTTTTTGTCAGCCTTCACATTTCGGAAGAGATATGGGGTTCTGTCAAAGATCGAGCAATGTAAAAGTAACGGAAAAGTAACAAGTAAAGTGAAAAGTTACTTTTCATAGAGGGTAACTCAGTAAAGTAACAAGTAACTTTTTCAGATGTAATGAGTAACAAGCAAACACTACTTTTTAAAAGTAACTCCCCAAACACTGGCAGTAACCCTTTAGAATTCCAAATACAGATGCATTTTTTATGGTAGAATAGAACATTAACTTCTTGTATTAATGTGCTCAACATGGACTTTAGTTATTCAAGACATTTACCTGAAAAACGTAAACAAAAAAGATTTATGCGATGCTTTTCTGTCATGAATTATACCAAATAGAGGAAATGAATGCTGACTGAGAAAGACTCACTGCTTAAAAAATGCTGATGTAGTGTGAATAGAAAGCAGAAGCTGTTGATATTTTCTTTTTAGTAACAGCCTCAGTGCATGGACAATTCAAATTAGTTTAAAGTTATATGTGTTATGATGTGGCTCTATGCATGCACTTATATGCTGTGGATGCCTTGTAACACAAACTCAAGAAAATGTCATGTTCTAGATGAAAAAAGTTACTATGGAGAACATTAATTCAGATAAGTACCGACAAAGAAAAATATGTTAAATCAAGTTAATTGATTACAATTTAATAGTTAAGCTTTTTTTTACAAGACAAAGGCAGATATGTCATCCATTGAAAAAAAATTACAGCATAACAAAGTATGATCCCACTATGCCTACATGTGTGTTACCTGCTGAAGCCTCAGGTGGTAGGTACGTATTTAAAGATCTTCTCTCAAGGGGGAGTGTATGAGAGTTATGATCGGAGTGTTAAAAGCGCCCACAGTAAGACATTATTACAGCAACTGTGATGTGTGAGCTGTGTATTATCATGCATGTTTGTGTGTGCATGTTGATGAGTGTGTGTTTTTCCTGTTCGTGTGCCTCACCCAGGGAAATTATGCTGATTGCCTCAATGAAGGAGGCATAAATCATATCCTCTACTATAATCATCTGCAGCAGTTTATGTTTGAAATAAATCTTCTTATCAAACTGTGCTGAGTATCTTACAAATCAGACTGTGACACCTGTTCCACTTAGAGAGGGACTGCACATGATAAACCAATGCTCCAACAGCAATGATTCATGCTCAAATAATCATCTTTTTTAGGATAACGTACTGTGTAGAGAGTACAAGACTGTGGCTGCTGGGCCATTTTCAGCTCCTGAGGGGGGAAAAAGATCGATAATAAAGTGGGAGTATTAATGAATGTTTAAACGTCTGCTTCAGACTTCTATTGATCATACCTCCTTATCAGAGATGCTGGCCCTATATCCAAGAAGAACAGGGATCCTCACACTGCAGGAGAGAGTCCCTGGATATTAATACATATCCAGCATATGTTTGAAGGTTGAAGGGAATGAATTGGATTAAAAATTTCCAAGCTGAAAAGGGAGCATATGTGTTATTTTAATACAAGGTCAGATTTGGGCTGCAATTACACTTCAGGCCAGAGTAGCTGTATTTCGCAACAGGGTGAACAGCACAGGTCACCCTGAAATCTCATCTTTTTACATCAGGTTTAGGCCTATTTAGTGTGATACAGATTACATTTTTATACAAATTAAAAGAAACAGACAAACAAAACATCTGATCTGAGGAGAAGTAAAGCCAGAACTGAAATTCAGATTTTATGTTTCAAAGCAAACAGATATTTTTACTTAAGTATGCAGTACAAAGCCCAAAACTGAAGAGAATCAAACATTTCATCACATTTTCAAGTGCCATGACCCTCTTCTCTCTGAAATAATTAATGATTCTGTACTCCATTTATGTTTCAGCATGAAATCAAAAACATATGTTTTTGTATAGCTTTGTGTCCATCACATGTTGTTGTAGCTAAAACTGAATGTGTAGTTAGCACTCAACTGTAACTTTGCATGAGGACTTACATTGTGAAAATAAAATATTTTCAAAACAAGTTTTAATTCTAGCCTAGCACAGATGCTAGGTTAGGCTACTAGGCTATAGCATATCATAACTTAGCATAGCTGCATTCTACTGATCTTTAGCAATAGCATGCATAACATTCACTAACTGCTAACATAGTACAGACCATAGGCAACATTACTCAGGAACAAGCTACCGGACAACATATTTTAATAGAAGGACACGGAGGAGATTAAGGAGTCTATGACCATGTCAGGGGGGAAAGCAACACACACAATCCATGTGTGAAAATGATGCAGTTTTAATCCAATATGAGGCTTGTAGCCTACCTATTAGCATAGTTAAATCCATGTGTTGACTTTTTTTTTTGGCCAGGCAGTGTATACATGTCTAAATAGCAAATATTAATCAATAGTGGAAATAGTGGAAAAGTGCAGTGAAGAGCCTGAAACCTAGTCAAAAAGCCCAAAACAAGCCAATAACGAGTTGAAACACATTCAAGTGTCTAAAATCAGTGTTGCAGTGGAGACTAAGACTGGTGTAGTTGTAAAAAACAAGTTCAGTCAATTTGATACATGGTGTTACCTTGGACACAGCATCTGTCTCTAATAAATTAACAATGTGCCAATCACAGGTTGAGTAATGTGCCATTTGCTTTTTGTCTGTGAGTGTGTACGTGCCTTGCTGTACTTTTTAAAGTGTTGGAAAAAAACATTCTGAATACTGGACTCAAACTAAGCTCTCTGTCATAATACTCTGTTGATGCTAGGTTCAACGCTTCAAGTAATGGATGTATGGTTTTAGTTAAGCTTTCAGTATATAAAAAACACTGCAAGTTCTTGAACCTGTAATGACAGTGTCATAAAATCTATTTCATGACACAGAAAATCAACTTCACATGCCAGATATAGAGAGGACAGAGCCTTTCAATTACATCAGACAAATCTGACAGGTGACTGGGAAATCATGTTGTCTATCACATTCAATACGGGCCAATCAGATCAATAAAAGTTTGCCATGTTTCATCGTAAAGACCTCAAAGAAACATACTTTATCTAATCTCTCAGTAAGGCCTAGGTTTTCAAGAATATGATATTTCAGTGCTTGCTTTTTTTCTAACTATTATCTCTGCGGTGTGTTGCTCACAAACCCGTTCACCCAATACACCAGTCTGAAAATTTTCCTTTTTTATTTGTATTCAAGAAGAGAACCATGGGATTGTGGGTATAGTAGTTGCCAATATCGTTCTGGTTTTGATGCACCCTGAATGTTTGCACTCATTGTGCGTGGGCCCTGTAAAAGCAGAGCTGGCTTTACTTTGGGCATGAAGAGACAGTAAGCAAGTGATGCAATTATGGGATCTGACATTTCAACACCCACCTTTGTTTTCACACTCACATTTACACGCACCATACATGTGCAATCTGGCTAAAGAAGAAAGATTGACATGTTTGCCTGCAAGAGGAGATAAACAAAGAAATGGAGTCATGCCTCTTCCCACATTTTGGCTCTGTATTTAAGGCATTTGTGTTAAAGAACAATACGTGGGGTTCTCAGCGAGCAGATTAACATGCCTAAGTGTGTGTGTGCTCTGTATAAGTGAGTCTGGAGCTGTCTGGAGCTCACCCATCTTAGTTCTGCTCTGGTTTATCTCAGCCAAAAGCAGATTGTAAGGCTTCCTGTGGTTAGTAACTAAATCCTTGCTTCAGGCATACAGTATTTTCAGACAAATTAAGTCTTTATTTAATATTACCAAGACTTTCAATCTACAAACTGCATCCAAGTTGCAAAGACTGCAAAGGCTAACGGAAAGGTCATTTTAAATATAGCATTTAACCAGTCGTAGCTTGTGCAGTTTTCTCCAGGGAATAACTTCTAAATATACATATATACCAAAAAACAAGGTTTCTGGAGGTTTTTAACACATTTAAGGCTTTTAAAGAGCTATTTAGACCACTTTGAATTAAATTTAAAGATCAACACAAAGTCAGAAAAAGTAGGCTATTTATTGCCACAGAACACCCAAAGCAAATGTATTATATACAATGGAGTCAGTGTATGGGTCAGGGTTATCATACTTTTAAAATTTAATTGATTTTATTTTAGTTTAAAAAGTAATTAAATAAAGAGGGAAAACAAAGGAAGCAGTACATTTATGTATAATTTATGTCCTGACAAAAATATTATTTAAGCACCAGTTTACAAAATAAAGACAGATTGAAGACTTTTTAAAGTCTAAAACTGAGATAATCACATTTATTACCCTGCAAAATCTTTTGGCCTAAGGTGCCACAAACCAAAACAAATGCACCATTTTGAAACAATAATTATGGAGATTGCTATGACTCAGCTTTACAATATGACTTAATAATAATATATACAAACAATATTTTGTATAAATGTGTTCACTTAATGCCAACAATGAAAATTTAAATAGCACCTCTATAAAAGTAGACTTATATTATATAGGACCTATTCTAAGGTGTGGATCTACATTCTCACAATATAGCATGATTAAAAGCATTGGGACAGATCTAAAGGTTTGTGTGTGTAAAGTAATTCCTCTCTGTTTTGCACTCTTAAAACATAGTGGAGGAGGTCATTAAACCAAAAAAAGCCAGAAGTGTACAACCAAGTGTATTGTTGCCCACTGTCTTTGGACTGCAGATTAATTATGATGTTTGGCTGATCAGGTCCGAGCTCTTTAACCTGCAGCTTCTCCTGATATGTTCTCCTCAGCTGGCTACTTCAGATGCATAGTAGCTATGCATCTGTTTGTGACCAATCTGGTTATAAATGTGCTTAAATTATGCAAATTATGAACCCTTGTCCCTAGCGTCCCTTGAGGATTTTGTTTATTTGGCTAGGATAAACTAACTTTTTGATGCAAAACTGTGATCTGAGCATGCGTGAAAGCACAGAAAGCTTGGATGCAGGTCTGTGGCAACCCCAACAAATGCAAAACTGTGGTCTGAGCATGCATGAGACAACAGATGTTCTGATTCCATCCCGAAGCTGGGCAAAGAGATCACTAATGGACTGATATACATATTTAATGGAATGACTTATATAATAGCACAATTTCCTTGTTTTGATAATATTTTCCAGGTAGACAACAGACATCTCTTTTGTCTCATGCAGCCCAGGCAGGGCTCTGCCTCACCGAATCTGTACTTAACCCAGAAGAACAACTAATTTGACTATTTGATGCTAGATGATGGAAAGATAGACAAGGCCTGGCATCAGATACTGTGCTCTTAATGTGTTAATAATAATAACAATAATAATACAAAAATAAGAATACTAAATATAAAAATGTTAGATGGCTTTTTATTAGTTTTATTTTTTTTATTATACATTATGTTAGTAAAATGTTAATTCTGAATTAGTGAAGCTGTATATGACAGAGTGGGGACTATTCAAAGTGAGCCATTGTGATTGGCTGATGTATTAGGGATGTAAGGAATATCTCATAGGCACTGACATTATGTTGTATGCTGTCAAAATCATTCTTCATTGTATCAGACAACCCAAGCAGTTTTTGTGAGAGCAAAAACAACTTACAAACAGAAAAAGTGCAAGAAAAGCAAACAAAAAAGTTTGATGATAAGAAAAGAAGCACAATGCTGTTGAGTGACAAAAGCCTAAAAGTCCTGTATAATGAAAAAAAACATGTTTTTATTGGCTAGTGTTGAATAATGTGGGAAATTTCTTGACATTGGACCGGGTTTTTTTGTTTGTGCTACCACTATCATTAACAGAGTTCTATTTATTTGGTTTTACATTTATATTTCTTTTAAGGTTTAAAACAATGGTCCTCGGAGCTAGGACCATCTGAAAATTGAAGGAATTTTGTTCTGTTTTATAAAATTGTACAAGGTTTTTGACTCCTTTATCTCAGCCTATTTCTAAAGTTCCATTAAAGTTTAACAGTAAATTCCAAAATGAGATTAATACAGTGATTATATTGTGTCCTCACTGAAAGCACTGGATGTTGCATTGCATTGTAGTGTCACCACACTGCATCCTTTAAAAATTGTTCTTTGCCCTGTATTCCCCCTCAAAAACAGTTCATCAAGTGCTTTACCTGTGCAGGTGGTTAAAGGAGCATTAGTGCTCTGTACCTACTAATTATTGACAAAAAGGCTTATCAATACATAACTCTCTGTGAGTCAGACAAAGTTTCTCCCTTTGCATTGAAAGTGAAAGGATAACATTTAGTATACTGAAATATTAATGACACACGTCGCTATCGGGCAGTTAGAACACAAACATATGATTCCAGGTCATAATTCTGATTTTGCTGAAGATGTTTTTTTCTGTGACCTATTAAGTTCTGCATCATTTGAAACCAGTTTAATATTTTACTCCCATCCCCACTTTTCAAGAGTCATTATGACCATGAGAATGAAAACAACATATTCAATGAAATCATAAAGTCAATGTGCACAAAGTCTCAAGTTTCAGAGAAATGCATATTACTGGTTCAAAAAGGAAGGGAAATATTGTGGGGTTTGTAGACTTTCCATTTTCAGGCAAATAGATTGCTATCATCATTTAAAAAGCAGAAATGCAACATTCAATTATTGTTTACAATACAGCTTAAACCTAGCCTGAATTTCAATGCGACTGAGCCATTATACAACATGTATTTCTATGTAAAATAATTAAACAAAAATAACTGGGTAGTTTAAAAGTCTTTGAGCCTGCTGGTATAATAAAAGCAGTAAAAATGTTAATAATGTTATATTCCCTTATGATCAGAATTACAGTTATCCTATAAATGTATGATTTGTACAGCAGTTTTTTGTGTCATTCTGGCACTGACCTTTTTTTTATTTGGACAACTTTCTCTCTGGCCCCACAAATGTTGTTCCTCTGCTAAAGTGTGTTTGTACATTCTGTGAAACTGTCCATGATTGTTACTGGTCACTTTTAAGTTAATAATCTGCAGGAAAGTATTTTATCTGTTTATGCCTGCAGGTCTCATGCTGTTTTATGCAACTAGGAAGGGCTTTATTCCAGTAATTCTTCCAGAAAATATTGATTAAAAACAGAAATAAACGACTTAGCTTATCTGTGTGCCTTCCGATTATTTGATTGGATTTGCAGTTTATCCTGAGTCAACAATGGTCATTTGTTTATCTCTTCCTTTTTGTAAAAGCCTGTCCCTCATCTCTGTCATTTATTCTCTAATAAATCTATGAAGGCAGGCTGAATCGGCCATTTCACTGGCTGATGTTAGCAGTGATTACTGTAAGAAAAGAAAGGATTTGAACTAGAATAATCTTACATTAGTCAAATTGCCAAAAAAAATCGTATATGCATGCTAAATTCATCATGTTATGACTACACAAATATACCAGATAATATGCTTTAAAGGTTCTTAAATCAGGATTTAGTTAATAAAGCTAGATAAGAAGATTTTAAATCTCGCAAAGCTGCACATTTTTAAATAGTGTTTCAGCTGATTTGAGGTACCAGGTCTTTCACTTTAGACGATCATCTCTTTATGTAAGGATGTGTCCCTCCCTCCAGCTGTACCAACCCATTAAAATAACCCACAGCTGGACCATCGGTCAGTATGCAAGCTCTTCAACCAATTCATACCCCTCACTGATTGTGTGACACCCACACCAATGCCTTCTGACAGGAATGGGGTATGAATGGCCTAAAAGTCAATTGCTAGGTCACTGTCTTCAGGGGATGTCAGCTCCATCATCACCAACTGTAACACACAAGTACACGCATACAGACAGCATACACCAGCTTAATAGGGGAAATTGTGTTTTATTTGCCATTTGTTGACTAAAATTAGGCTTTTATATATCAAATGGTAAGTAATATATTATTTTATAATATTTACCTCTCAAGGCTTTTATTCTGTAATAGTATGGTCCTGCTCTATCCATAACTCTTGCAAAGTATGGAATATCTCATGTTTGACCAGATAATCTTTGTTAGTTTGTTTACACTCTCAGCTATAAAGCGCATTTATTTGGTTGTGCCTAGATATGTGTGGCAGCGCACCAGGGGGAGGTGTCAACTGACTCAGTTTGGCGCAGTGACAATTTTGTGCCAAAAACCTGCATGGAAGGTGTGCTGAAAGCTTGCCTGCTCCAACTTGGTCTATTTTCACGCAGGCAAAGCACACCCGGTGCAGTGGTAATTTGGCTGACAGGTGCACAGTGCACATACATCACCAAACCTCAGAGGCAGGTCTCCAGAGTGTCAGGCACATTTCAATGCAATAAACAGTCACAGCAACCACTTTTTAATGTATCCATCTGAACCAGCTTATACATTTGTATCTATATCAACTGTCTTGTCACATCTGATGTCAAATCAAGACGTTTGTCATAATGGAAACTTAACCTGACGGCAGCTGTGATGCACATCTCACAAGTCAACAACAAACAGCCTCATCATCCGATACGGAGTTTATATCTGCTTCTCTCTAAAAAATTCAAAAGAAAAGAAAAAAGAGAGAGATGCTTGCTAAATAAAAATGTCACTCTGTGCCTTAAGGATTTACCTGTTATTGCCCATATTTCTCTATTTTAATCTGTATTCTTAATGTGATCTAAAAAGGGAATACATTATTGCAAGGAGGATGAGGAGGAGATACATGGAGAGGATAAATCACCAAAGATGATGACAGACCAGGAATGCAGGTGGATCACAATCATGATGAATGGATTAGCCTACTGCTGTGTTTAAATGTAACTATCACTTAAATTTGTACCCCTATTCATGACACAGTAACAGATTACATCTGTCCTCCGAGATTGGTCCACACGGGGATGCACATTAAGGCCACTAGGTCTTTCCAGCACACAGAGTGATCAGTTGCTGCACTTCACCCGCAGCACATTTAAAGGCAAGGAGAGCCATTCATTTGATTGGTTTTGATTGGTAAAGATTACACGTGGCTGTGTTAAACCCACTCACGCCTTCTCTCCTCCCATGCGAAAGAGGGAATAAGTAAATTTCAGGAAAATATACTATGTGAAATGTTCTGTTGCTTGCAAAATAGTAGATGAAATTAGCTTGAATCCTGTGTTCAGTTTATTAGATAAAGTATTATGATATCAACTTTGTACAGCTATACATGATTGTCTGTTTTAGTGGCTAACCCTAAACCACATCTTAGTTTATTGAAGTAAACTTTAAGTATACTTTTATGAACAAAAAAATACCACTTTTTGCTATGTTACTAGTATACTTGTTACACTTTCAGTAAACGTGTAACTTCTACTTTCTTGTAATTCCTCTAAATGCACAGATTAAACAAAACAGTTATGTGTCACAGTCAAAACGGACAGACTGAAGATGAGATAAACCAGTGTTGTATGCTAGAAAGACGGTACATTTTATTTTATGAATGCCTTGGTTATTTTAAATAAAGTGTTCACATCAAATTCCTGCTTTTTGTCCATGTGTCGAACTATGATGTGTTTTATTTGAGGTCTGCATGTATAAATTCACGGATCAGTGTACCAAGGTCTTTCACGTATGAGGTAAAAAAATATGAAACTGTTTAAATCTGAAGGCCTAAAATAATTAAAACAAAACGAGAAACAGATGACACTGTGAACATAACACCATTGCCATACTCTTATGAAAGGGACTAGAACTTTATCCATAAAGTAAAGTCAAATGTTTCTCTGTTTCGGTGTATGTTTTTAAGGTACATAAAGACAATGCAATTGAGCACATGAACAATTTACTATAAAATTTTAAACTCCAGCAAAATATGATCTTGAACATGTAAGTCCACAACAGGGGTAATACTTCAAAGCAAATGTGTTTAGTGAAAAATCTTTGTATTCTGCTCAGTTAAATGTAGGCACAATGACTTGTACATCGACTAAGATCTTGTAAATATTAGCACTGTAGAAAGAATTAAAAAGTATACTAAAGTAGAAGTATATGTATTAAAGTATAAATGAAAGTCTTGGTATAAATGTACTAAGACTTTTCTTTATTCTTTTCAGTATACACCATGCAGTTCACTATACTATTCTTAAGTATATAAATTTAGCATGTAAAGTAAACTTCAAGTATACTGCCTTAGTTTTAGTGTAAAACAAGTAAACAGTTTTAGTGTTTATAAGTAAACAAGATTATTTGAACAAACTACTCTTTGGTACTGGTGGTCAATAGCAATTTCCTTTCTAGATCAAAAATTTAGTATACTTTAAACAGAACTTTTGTGAAGTCATTCCAGCTGTTTTGCTAATATTTCATTAATCTCATGCAGCATGTACAAACTTACACAATCATGGTACACTACATTTTGTGCTATTGAGGTGTCCATCATGCATTGAAAGCTTAGAGAAAATCCCCATATTCTCACGCAACACTCAGTCTCACTGTCTAATCGAATTAGCCTTGCAGTGCTCCACATCCAATCAGATTAGCATCTCTGCTCCCTGTGGTAACATCAGCAGCTTGACCTGTTCTTCTACAGTTAAGGAGTGCGCTTGGTGGTAGCTCAGCCCACAGAGCTGAGGTAAACCTCCCTCCTTCTTTGAAGTCAATGAGCTGATGGATCTGATCCAGGGAGACTTGCCGTCTGCGAATAGAACACCTCTTTGAGTCGGTTTGGTTTTCCCCTGCAGAGGGAAATGTGGCTCAAGTGGAAACGCTGTCAGATTTTGTTTGGGAAAACAGGCCGGATGGTGGATGCAGTGCCGTGCTTGCTTGCTCACTCCTCTCATGCACATTGTCATTCTCTCTGTCTGTCTGTCCGTCTGCCCCTCTCTCATTTATACACACATGCCACCCTGCCACCAACTGTAAGATCTATCGATGATGTCTGGCTGCCCCTTCTCTTGAATCTCTACACAATACACTGGAGAGCATCCAGCAGACACTTGTTCTCTGAGTGACTAGGTCGCTTTCAGTACTGTTAGGCCATCAAAGGGGTTCAAATGTTTAAGCAGCACTTTTTATGCTGTCAGAAAGCTCTGTCACACCGTAGTCTGTCAATATGACGCTACAAAGGCAGATGGCATTTAAAGGGAGTTGGATTGTGTTTGTATGCCTATGCGTGACTGTCCATACAGATAGGGATGGTATATTTGGGACTTGAATCTGCTGCTCCTTTCAGAATCAAATGATCCCCCAGATTTCAATGATTATAGGAGAACATGGGTGAAGGTGAAGACAGTGGACCAAGACAGAGGGACCATGGGACAAAAAGTTTCAGTGTTTAATGGCACCTTTTCCTCTTAACTGAACCATATTCCTAAAAAGTTCTCGCGGTCTCACTGTCACACCTTTGCAGGTCTTTCTTTCAGGTGTGGAAAGTGACAAGTTAGATTTACTCCTATTGCTGTGAGGGAGTAGTTTTTTTGTGAACTTATACTTTGAAGTTTATTTTTAATTAAGTGCTTTAACTTATAAAAAATTTAGTGACACTTGCGGTGCTGCTTTGGCAGAGTGGATTTCAACCATGCACACAATGGGCTATAATTCGTCGTAATCGTAAATCAGGCGGAGGCGTGGTGCACCTGCCCTGTGCTATGTCTGCGCCACGCCTAAGGGGCGTGTCCAGAGCAGTGTCCTGAGCAGTTTGCAATTTTTGTGGAGGGCTCAGTGTGGCGCAGCCAGGTGCACCTCAAGTCTCCGTTCCTCCCACTGGCGCAGGGGAGGACCGAAGGCATGAGTGGGTTTAGCACAGCGGAGTGTTATCTTCCCCAATCAAATGAATGGCTCTCCTTGCCTTGAAATGTGTTGTGGGCGAGGTGCAGTGACAAATTCAGTCTCTCCTCCATTGACTCCAGCCTTGGTAGGCTTGGTAGGCTGGTGGATGCAGCCATCCTCCCCTGGTCTGAATTCCCAGACCAGGGGAGGACAGCTCTCCTCAGGCTCCCTCCTTCCTTCTCCAACCAGCAGTGCAAAGCATGAGGAAGAGGAAGGAGACTCATTGAAATACCATTTATGTTTCTCATGAATGATTTTGTGTATCTTTAATGTGACTGAGTGAACTGTGGCCAAAGAAAATGTAAAAAAGGTAGACGTATAAGCACAAGTAAGGACTGAGCTGTGCAGCCAGGTGATCTCTCCTCTCCCCCGTGCGCTCCGCTGCCCTCCCTGCTGCTACGGCAGATGAAGTTCGGCCTCTCATCTTAAGTCCTGTAATGTGTCCTCCGTGAGGTCAAAGTGGCATCCATGGCATAAGGCTATGTTGTGTGGCATGCAACATGCGTCAAAGAATGCATTGAAAATCTAGATTCCTGCCTTAAAGGTTTTAGTGACATGTGCGCACATGTTCACCTGTCAGCCAAATTACAGCTGCACCAGGTGCACTTCACCAGGAATAGACCAGGTTGGCGGTAGTGAGCTTTCAGCGC
Organism: Scarus forsteni; assembly: GCA_036419115.1. NCBI lineage: Eukaryota > Metazoa > Chordata > Actinopteri > Labriformes > Labridae > Scarus > Scarus forsteni. Next base: position 10,679,720 of record JAZDUH010000083.1, on the reverse strand, counting down.
ACCTTCCGCAGAGTTTTTTGGCACAAAATTGTCACTGTGCCAACAACTCCCCCTAGTGTGCTGTCACACCCATATTAGCGCAACTGGTCTACCAAATTGCCAAATTGGCTGCGCACTACAGTGTGCCAGACACAGGAAATTAGGGCCCCTTGTGTTTTAAAATGTCATGCACATATTAAATATGTTGTTTTTTGCATCCATGTAGGTATGGCTTATTTGCAAAACATAAGAATAAATAAAATGGCTATTTATTTCAAGCTCGTTAGTATCTTCTGCTATGTCAGAAGCCATCCTGGATACTCACTCTGGGCTATAGATGCTTTTGGGCCCCTTGTTGGCCACCTCCGTTATAATTTAACACACGTGACTGCTTGACCAACAAGATTTTTAAGTAATCAGAGCTCATCACCCAAGAAATTGACCTGCAGACTGCTGGTGTTAAAGTTACTTTGAACTATACTTTCATACATTAAATATATTGTATTTTTACTTGAGTAGATGAAGAAAGTGCTATTGTTATTCACACTAAGGATAACTTTAATCAAAGTGACAGTAATTTTGCGTGAGTAAAATACTTGTGTCTTTCCACCCCTGCTCTCATAAACAGCAGCAGCTCCACCTCAACATCAGTGCAGAAACATTCATGTTTGCAGGCAGGAAATTGCAGAGCAAGCCAAACTGTACATACACCACAGTGTAAATCAACCTCAGCCCATTTTCCCTGAGTTTTATGGGGTTCCAATAAAGTCTACTTATTGTTGAAGCAGATAGTCCCCTAGCCCTCATCATAAACAGATTTCTCCTCCACTGAGCTAATGAGGCCAGGGAAAACAGAGGAAGGAAGAGGGGAAACGAGAGCAAAGGGCTCTGGAGTGAAGGGGTAGAGAGAATTTAAGAAACAGCATTTTAAGTGAATGAGGAAGAGCAGTAAAGGAAAAGGATAAGAATGGAGGTCACTGGTAGGGATAGGGCTGTGCAGGGAACATTTAAGGGGAGACAGAGGAGTGGCAGTGATCAATATGACATTAAGAGGAAAGACAGCCAGGGTCTACTTAAGTCAATAGAGTCAAAAACAGAGGAAAAATATCAGAGGAGATGCAGTGATTTGAGGGACTGCTGTATAAATATCTTTCAGTCATTCTCTGCATCTAAAATATGTATAAACACACATAGTCACACAAGCCTCCCAAGTAGAGATATTAGGCCAGGTTTGCCCGCAAGCTCTACATTACTTATAAAAGCTGCCACAGTAACACAATCAAAAGAGACTCCAGCAAAACACCAGGCTTGTTTTTCCTTTTAATCTATGCCCCACAGCATGCTGCAAGCAAATACTAGACAACTATTAGTCAACTGCTTGCATGAAGTGCACTTAAAAAAACCTGAGAACTAAATAAAAGTGGAGCTGTTTATTTCAAATACATCAGATAGCAGATGTTTGCCAACCTCCAACATACACACCAATGTTTTAAGTGCATAAGCTTACACATACTGCCCGCAGCAAATGCTTCAGCATAAATGCTCTTAGCTTTATAAGTTTGTGATATACCAGATGATGTGACTTAAATAATTTAACTGTTATGCTTACTCACTAACCCCGTGTTCAAGGTGGTGATTAGAAAACAACACTTACTCTTTAATCTTGATAGACTCTTACACCTTGTAAGTATTAAATAAGTTGTTGGTTACAATATTATCCGTGTTAAAGGATGCATTAATACAGTTACCACACCTTCCTATATGTAATCTAGGACTGTTACCTTATACTCTTACCTTTGAATATATGTTCAAGCATTGGGATAAAAATCTTTACTTAACCTGTAAATATACATTCAAAAACAAATTACACAGCTCTGTAGCACATCAGTGTTAGCAGGGACTGCTTGTTCCAACACCACCCAAATGTCCATGTCCATTGTCCACAGCAAAGCTAAGACTGCATGATTCAGATACAAGGACATGCAACCAACCAATGTGTCCTTGGAAGAAGTAAATAGTACAATGATCTGACAGAAATACCTTGCATCTTAACTTATTAGCATGAAATTAGTATGTACATTTTCATTATACTGTATATTCTGTTTTCAAAGAAACTGACTGATGACAATCTACACAAAATTGCATAAACAGATATACATCATAAAGCAAACAGCCGTAAAAATATAAATTAATTTGTTTTTTCAGTCCTTGGCCATGTGCATCAGACGCACCTCTCCACTATCACAGTAGTAAGACCCAGTCTAAAGCCAGACTGATTCAGATCAAACAGGCAGTTATGGTGCAGGTGCTCAGAGATCTGATTGATGGCTTGTATGCTCAAGGATTTTGGACATAAATGGTAGAAGTGGAAGTAATTTTCAACCTGGCTGAGATTGGGTTCATGTAGGGTGACCTAAGATTGCTTGAAAGCATTGGGGAAGACGCTAGTGGCCAAAAAAGACTTAATAATGTGAGTAATTGAAAGGCAGGATGTTCTTTGAACTGATGTCACTATATTTCTGCTACTCTGTTCTCAGCTCTCTTATCACCTCATTGAGCCATGGACTTGAATGATTTTTACCTCCGCCAAGGAGGTTGTGTTTTCGGGAGAGTTCGTTTGTCTGTCTGTCTGTCTGTCTGTGAACAAAATAACTCAAAAAGTTAAGGATGGATTTTGATGAAATTTTCAGGAAATGTTCAGCATGGGAAAAGGAAGAAGTGATTCAATTTTGGTGTTGATACGGATCACCGTCTCGGAACTGTGCTGCTTGGCGAAGGTCTGCGCTCTCCGAGTGCTTTTCTACTTTTTAACTGGTTTTGACACCAGAGGACAGAGTTTGGCTAGAAGGTAGGAACAGTGTTTCTTTTACCTTATTAACAGACAGTGAGGAGAAATCAGAGCAATGAACCTTGTTAGACAGCTACCTATGTTGGTCAGTGGGTTCTGAGGTTTCTGTGATAGGAAACAATTTGTGGAGCCGCCTGAGCAGGTTGTGGCAAAGTAACAAAGAAGTGAACCAAAAAAGTGGTCTGAAAGGTGCAGTGGGGTGACTGACCCCTCTGCTGCAGGGCAGTTCAGAGATAGAACCAAGTCAAAAGGTCTGCCAGCCTTGTGTGTGGGAGGACTAAGAGCCTGTTTGAGTTCAAAAGATTAAAGAAATGCCAGAAAATCATTTGCCTGTGTCAATGCCAATGTAAGCATTCATGTCTCCCATGACATTCAGTGTTGTACCATCACTGGGAATGTTAGAGAGTAATATGTCTAATTCAGGAACAAACCCATCCAGATTACACCTTGGTGGGTGGTACACAACTAGAATATATGCATTTTTTTAAATCTTGATATTTAAATGCTGTGTTTTTACTCATTGGACAGAGCTAAGAAAAATATTTTTTTTCAGGAACTAGGAAGACTGTACCACTTCCCCATCCAGCAGAGCAAGGTGTGTGAGAAAATGTGGTTGCGGAGTGGGCAGCTGGTGTAGCTGTGTTCTCTGGGCAGATCCATGTGTCATTCAGAGCTAGGACCTGAATGTCTAAGAGATTTACTAGTGAACTGATAAATTCTGTTTTGTTAACTATGACTAACAGTTCCAGAAACCAAAGTAAATGAGGGTGGGGTATCAGAGGATTCCAGAAATTTGGACAGGTATTTTCAGGTGGACCAGAGTTTGGTTCTTTGTTATACACCAGAGTTGGTGTGAGCTTTCATACCACCCTAAATCAACCAAACTCCCAACAAAAGCAAACCATAGTTTGTTTGGTCTGGGGCAAGCATGTAGGTATAAAAGCAGTCTCACACCTTGATCTGACTTTACTAGATTTTAAATTATAGGAAAGAAAACAAAATTTGGATTGACTGATAGATTTTCCTCATGCACTCACCTGTTACAGAGTCCATCCTTTATCCCTCAGCCTCAGACCAATCCCTGAGGTGTGGAAGAAGTCAATCAAATTAGCCCCACCCTTTCTGGCCCATAGAGAGTGATATGAGACTGGATTCCATTACACAAACTCTATCTGGCCCAGAGTGCGGCCTATCTAAACCTCATATTCCTGACAACACTCCATACATCTGCCACAGGCTAATACACTCTAATAGGCCAGGGCCTCACCCACATTTAAACCATCTGACCTGACTTTTGGTCTCACTCAGAATGCATGCCATTTCTTTGTTTTTGTCTTCTGAACGGAGATTCTCTTCATTGTACTTCTTACTGCATCTGCGGTCCATTGTGTCATTCATTATTCTCATACTTATATTCAGTTTGCTCTATTCTGAGCTCTACTACCTCATTTCACTCTCAGATGCTTTCTTTTCACCTTCTTTCTTTCCATTGCTGTTCACTGCTCTTTGCCTCCACTGCTGTGTGCTAAGTAAATTACAGAGGACATATGATTGGTGGATGCCTCTCTTCACAAAGGCTATTTCCTCATCTTCCTTCTCTGATCCTAAGATACTGAGCATTCATTTTGAAGAAATTTACATTTTATGCACATCATGCAATTAAAACTGAAAGAACTGAGAGTTTGATCAGACTGGTTTATTCAATCCCAAAGAGTTTGCTTCATAAATATGTTACGTTGCTTTGTCTAAGTGATCATGTGAACCTATATGACAACAGAAAAGTTGATTTCAGGTATTTAAATATTGTATTTACATTTTTTTTAACTATCTAAGTGATGGATAATTTTAAATTAGAAATTGTTTTCTCAAAAAAATTCTCATCCAAATACTCCATTTAATGGTCAACCAATCAGAGCATGCACCGTTATTCATAAACAGTGTCCAAAATTAACTAGTTGGTTTGTTGTGAAAATTGAAAATTGAAAAAAAAATGTTACCAAAAAAAACTTTAATTTACTTACTTAAAACTTAAAAATTTTAGAATAAGAATTTATCATTAATTGAAATGCTAAATATAGTAAGTTCTTTGCAAAAGAAAATAGAAATAAGCTGTTTTTCATCAGATAAATGATGCTTGTCAAATACATTTATAAAAATGTAAAGCTCTATTGTGTAAAATATATTTCAATAAACTGTAAATATTCTTTACTGCAGTTTAAAGCAAATTCATTGGTTTGAACATGCTGTATATTTTTCTAAATTAAACAGTTCTATTTGCATATTTGCATCTGGTATTTATAATGGTCGAATTAATAATGATATAAAAACTGTGCATGTTCCTTTAGTTATTTTAAGTAATTACAGATGTAAAACTTTCAAAAATTGTTTATGTTCAATTTTACCCTCTGACAGTGTTGATAACATTATTGTGCCCCAGTGTGTAACCAGAGCTTTTCATACCATGCTTTACATGAACAGTCAGCTACATTAATAAAAAATCTTGCTTTTGTAAGTTAAGAGACTTTGCTTTTTACAGATGAATTTATGTTACAGGATCATATTTGTGAACTAAGTTCAAAACCCGGTTAGCCGTTAGCCACTACGTTTAGCCGCTACATATGCTACGTCATAGCAGCGCTGCTTGATATGGATTGGTCTGTGACGAGTGTGATGAGCCAAACGGTCGTCCAATCACAAACTCCTGTTGTTTTTGAAGATTCTGCCCCTGAAAACATTTTTGCAGGGCTCCTCCCCAGATGGATTAGTGTTTTATTTCCAATATGGAACTGTCCATCTGGCGTGTCAGGTTACCTAAATGTACCAGGAGGCCAGAATGGAGGAGAGGAGATACTTTTAGGGAGCTTGGATCTACCACACTCCCCTGCTGATGTCTTTTGACATAAGAGTTTGTGAGGAGGCATAGCAAATGCCAAACTGCTTCAGTTATGCTGTTTATTCTGATAACAATGATCTGCTTCAAATAGCATGGCTAATAGGTTCTAATTTGGCAGAGTGGTAAGCAACCAGACTTGTCTCCTTTGTGTAAAAAGGCTAGACTGATTCAAGTCTCACCTCAGGCCTGTTAACTGTGCGTTTCCTGCACAATTCCACCCCCTTTCACAAGCCTATTCACCATCTCGCTCCTCTGTCCAAATAAAAAGCCTGAAAATTCCCCCCAGAAATTCTCAAAAAATATTTATCATGTTTAATAGAATGACGCTTGAAATATATCAATATACTTTACATCTTTATAGAAGATTATTAATTTTTTAGTACTGTGGTACCATATTTATCAGCAGGTCTAAATTCATTTGATTTAACAAAGATAATGTACAACTTAAAGGCTCCTCTGTAGATTACTGTGATGATCACAAAAGTACAAAAATAATAAAAAGCCTGAGTTACAATAAACACGGATATGTGCATGTATGAGAAGAAATGAAGAGAAGATTAACTGATTACATTTATCAAGCTAAACCAGTATCACTCCAGATCAATAATGCTCAAGTTACACTTTGTGGAAATAAAAATTTCTTTGAACAATGACAACGTGCAAAAGGTGTTCAAAATGTTTTCATTGAGGGTGTGGCAGATCAGTCAGCTGATGTTTTGTTAAGGGGATTGTGGCTGCATGATACAGATTCACTATAACATGCACTTTTTGTAGAGGTGACCTAAATGTAAGTGAGCATTGTTACACTCATGACGTCAGCAAAATATTCCATTAGGCTTACTTATTTAATTGATCTAGTTTTAGTTAAAACATGTTCAGTATGATGGATTGTTAACAAGAAATTACTAACAAGTGTCATTAATTCCCCTATATCCACCTCGCTTTATAGACAATAGGGAATAAGGAGCAAGTGTGTGGTAGTGGACACGGACATTTGGTAAATTATCTGCTGCTGTCCTCTTGTCCCTGCTTTTAAATTCCTCACTGGGAGAGGCACAGGCTTGAAGACTCAATATAAGTGAGGGATACAAAGCAATAGGGCTGGGAAATTAATACAAAAAATCTAATTCGACATTTAGACCCTACAATCGAAGTGAAAAAACTGCAGGAAGACCATGTCAACGACCGTTGATATCATCACTAATTTGTTCCAGCATAGCATAAAATAATCGTACGTAAATCGTATTCGAGGTAGGAGCTTCAATTAATCATGATACTGAAATTAGGTAATATTGCCCAGCCCTACAAAGCAATGCAAAGTCTAATTGGGTTGTAACCTGACATACCAAATGAACAGCTCCATATATCCACCATTTCACTGGTCCATCTGGGAAACAGCCATTCAAAAATGTTTTCAGAGGGCAGAACCTTAAAAAAAACCATCAGCTTGTGATTGGACGATCGTTTGTTCTTGCGCTGTTGTCAGCCTATGCTTATTTTACCTTAGACAATCATCTTACATTAAACTATACCGCACAGATATGTCATTTAACAGTTATATGTGATATGAAATTTGTCAGACAATCCCCACCAAGTTGTCTTGGTAAACTTCAGAGGAGAGCATATTTCACCAAATATCACTGAGTAACCATGAAAAACTTGGTAGGCCTATGTCTGCTTAAAGTGAAGCTCCTCTTTCAAAAAAATAAATTGAGTCCATCGCTGATCATTTAAAAAAATGCATATAGTGAGTCCACTTCGGAAGCCACCATTGTACCACTTCCTGTTGTTGTCATGTCCACACCTCCTGCCTCTCTTCCCTGATTGGGCCATTAAGCTTTCAGCCGAGTGAAGTCGTTGGAAAATTAAAGTTGGTAAGACGGACATGAAGGATTTCAGACAATGAATCAAGCAGGTCCGTCTGCTTTCTCCTGAACATCAGCTTGCTGCTCATGTATGCAACTTAAAAGTAAGAGTTTTGATGGGGGCCAGTTTGGTGAAGTAGGTTGCAAACTGGAACTTAGCATATGACGAGGCTCTTATCTCATACAGGTGGCCTGGCGCTGATTCCTTTGCCTCATGTCATCCCCTGCTCTGTCAACCTATCTCCAACTTTATTTTCTTTTCACTGCTATAATTTAAGCCCATAAAATGTCTTTGAAAATAAGTTAATAGTTTTCTTGATTAGAAATCAAAAATACAGTACAGTACTGGTGATGTAGATTCAAATTAACTTTAAACACTGTTAGGAATGGTTCAGGGCCTTTAACGTTATTTGTTTGATCATAACATGATTTGGTAACCATTCTTTGGACAACAATCCAAAATATTCCAAAGCCAGCTGCCATTCAATATCATTGCAATAGGTGCCTGTTGTTCAGTATTGGCCAATATTATCAGCAAGCAACATTATAACTTTTAAACACCTTACACTTGAGGCATCAAATATATGTTTCGAAAGAAGTTTGAGCATTGATCATTTTAGAAAATAAATCTGTTCCCTCTAAAGATCACGTGTTCTCTTGTTCTCTTTTCCTATTTTGATAGGTCCGTTTGAGTATATTTACACATAGACATGAAAAGATAGTTTTGCTTTACGCAACCATTTCATTCAACACTTGTGACAATAAGATTTTCAATTACATTAATATTCTGAAACAACAGGATAATGCAGTAAAACTGTTGAGTTTATTTTTTTTACCATTACCTTACTTTGAATCAATAGAAGAGTTTAGGACAAAGTTTTGACTAACGATGAGTGGTTTAATTACTTGAGGGAATGTAGAGAAAGCTATGTGTCTCCTTGCAGCTCATATTTTATGCGTTTCACATAACACACAAAAAGCACTCCAAGCAGACACCTAACATCGGACATTTCTGTTTACCAACAGAGTTTTTCCCGGGGATATGTAGTGTGGGGTGATCATTTATAACAATCAGCTTAATTTCTAAAGCTTAGTTTTAATCAAGGATTTAAAACCACTGTAAGTTATCATTTAAGCCCATTTACACAACAACGTTATCACCAGAAACAGAAATGGTCTTGGTTTGCGTTTTCAAAAACCTCCGTGTTCACACAGAGATGCTAGAATAGCTGAAAACATTGTAGCATGCATGCCTCGCCAGTTCGATGGCAATCTAGGTTTGTAATGACACAATATTGTTACAACATGAGTTTGCTTTCTGGTGAAGACAAACTTTTCACAAACAGCAATGGCAAGTGAAGACACAGAGATACAGGAGTTTCTTGTCTGAAAGATAAATCTGTCTGGATATGTTTGTGTGGATAACAAACCAAGCACAGTAAGCAGCAAACATGTTGCTCAGCAGATTGCCGAAGCTGTTGTTGTTTCTGAGATGCACTGACAACCTTAATCTGAAAGAGTACTGCGTTTATTCTGGAAATGCTGAACCCTGTCTACATGGAGATGGAAATGAGAAAAAATAATATAGATTGGATATGTACGTGTAGCAGCACGATGTTTACGAAGCCCTGAAATCCCCATTAGATCACCACATTGAACTCCTCTACAGACCTAAATTTTAAATCAAGACTGAGAAATCCCATCTGTAAAATCCCAAACACAAATTTTGCAGACTTGGCCCCTGAAATCCAATTTCTCCCCCAAAATAACAAAACCAAAAATAATATGTTCTCCAAATGTTTCGTTTCCCAGTCCAATGTCTAATTTCCCTTTGAAGGAGATGGTAAAAATCCAAGTGGTCTTGCTCCAAACCCCAAAAGTCCAAATATAGTTAATTAAAATCTCAAAACTGAATAATCCATCAAAAATGAAAAGAAGGCAATGGATTGCTAATAAAAATAAAAATAAAAATATTACTCACCAGTCACAATGGTTCTTTTCCCCAGCATCCAAGCACCTGCATGGGGAAAGTTTTTCCTTTGCCCAAGAGGAATCTTTTAACTCACTTGGAATTCAGAGGCCTTGCCAAGTTTCTTTCAGGCTCACCAGCTAAGTTTTTCCTCAAACATTTCCACTTCTCCTTTCCTTTGTTCTGCCTCACCCCCTCTCCCTCTTCACACCTGACCCAACCTGGCTGCAACAGGTCACCTGACCAGGAAGCTGCAGCTAAACAGACTTCTCCTCAGCAGTGTAAAGGCAGGGTGAGCAAGGGGATCAAATCTTGCAAGGATTGTTTTAAGTATATAAAAGCCCATATTGACATAATTTGCCACCCCAAGCACACAGTTTGTGGCTAGTTCTCATTTATGTATTCATATTGTAATTATGTCAGTCATAACAAATTAAAAATACCAACATGACAGAAAAATAAAGTTCTCTTTGGTGTTAAGTCCAAATCATTCTCACACAGCTGAGAGAAGAGCCATCTCCTCTTTACACATGGCTGGTCAGTATTTGTCACATGGGCATGCCATGAGGATTTCAAAATACAGGTGTATCCTGTGGATGAAGGTTGAATTAAATTGACTTTCTATTGATCTGATTGGATAATTGATCAGTCAGTTAGCAAGATGATTTACATTGATGTAGTACAAGCATATTTACTGTCACCACCTATGTTCTCCCACATGTTGTCTTCTCATTCAGAGCTTGAAAGTTTGTAATGAAAGCAGATGGCAGGACTTACAGCACAAAATTTTAGGAATTGAGTTCAAGATCTAAAAATCAAAGGTACAACTGTTTAATTGAAGACTAAAATTAACATATATTTAAAAGATTTTGTATAACTGATTTGCATTTGAATATAACAGAATGGGCAAAATCATCAGTCTTCAGGAGCACCTATCCTGATTTTGCTTGAGCAACAAAGAAATACAAGCCAGTGTATCCAACTGAGCAGCAATGTGACAGTTTTTTTTTTCCATTTATTTTAAGATGTTATTTTAATTTTAAAATCTGATTTTCTTGAACAGAGGATTGTGGAAGAAAAGTTGTAGTTTGGTGTAAAATAAACATCTTTTTGATGTAGTTTTGATGCAACATTCATGCTTCTAACAAATAATTTAAAACAATACCCAGTGCTGAATCAAATAAACATTCGCCTTTGCTATGTGTGTAGAAAGGGAGGACAAATTATTCATTTTTGGTTGATTTTCTCATTTTCAGACCTGTTAGTTTTTTTACACTCTTGTACAAACCACTAACAAAACTTACTAACAGATTTTGTACTTCATTGGTTTCTTTTTTCTTCCTCTGACATTGTTCATCTCCGGATTTCTCTTCTTTCATGCACATCCCATTTTTGTATTCACTCCTTTTTCTCTCTTCCCTAAATTATTACTGAGACATATCTCTCTATCTTTCTTTCCATTTCTTCCAACCCTACTGTACACATTCCTCTCTCTTGCTCTCTCTCTCTTTTTCTTCCTGTGAAATCATCAAAGGGCCATGTCAAACCAAAGCACAGCTCAACAGAGGAGAGGACTGACCTTGGATGCTCACTAATAACCCAGGAGAGAGAGAGAAGAGTAGGAAAGACAAAGAAGGAGAGGGAGATTTATTATGTAGAGAAATACTAAAACACCATGAGACAATCCGTGAAGCTCACAAGCAGTAAAGTCTTCATCATCTTGATATTCAGTTTTTCCTGAATCATGTTGTTTGACAGCAGAAGAAAAATGGTCATTCAAAAATTATATGCATGCTACATGCCCCAAATATCTTTCCAGTCACCACATATTTCACCTGATGCATCGACAACTCTGATAAAGAAGCTCATACACAGGCTTGCTTCTGTGTTACATCATTAAGACAAATACACAATCATAACAAAATGTATCATCAGTCCCACACAAATCTACAAGTCAGTTATCCTTTGCTATGGACTCATCGTTCATTGTCATATTCCAATTACAATGAAAATGCAGGTTACTGTACAGGCCTATCTCATGTCTTCAATTCTGATTACTGTTGAATATGTTTCTACTGTTCAAAAACATTTTGTTTTCATTTACTGTGTACAACTGATCCAGCTGTATTCTCTCTGAGATGCTCTGCTGTCTGTTTGTTAACATGATCTGCTCGGTGGTGAGTGGTCAGGTCTGCACTGCTCAGTGCCATGTTTTCAGTGGCTCTGCATTCTGTCTACAGTCAGTGTTTTGCACTGGACTTGCAAATCTGGGCGAGAATTAGCTTAAACTGCAGACAAAAACAAATATTAAGACATTATGCTGGTAAATCTGACACTGTAAACAGGCATATTCATAATGAAACATTTCAATGTTGATTTTAATTCCCAAAGTGTTATTTTCAATCATTCTGACAAACGTGACCAATTTGAAGTGTTATTTTGACTCTACATAGTGTTGCGCTGCACAAGCCTGCAAAGGTGTTTAAAGTCACTCTGCAGGACTAATACAACACTGGACTTTTTGCTGTGGGGAAAGGGGATGAAGTCCCAATTAGCGATGCACCAACTCGTCAATATAGTCAACAAAGTTCAGCAACATAAATGGTCAATGACAAATTTAATTATTTGCGTGGTTGTTTAATAATGCCATACCACGTTTTCAGTGCAAGACGTGGATAACATTGCTTTCTGGAGCAGATTGTTTTGTAGAGTAAGTCACCTTACTTCTCTTACTATCTTTGTTGAAAGCAATGTTAGCAAAAAGCAAACAAACAACAGGGCATCTTGAAAATAAACAGTGTTGCACTGCAGTTGTTGTGGCTGTGACACCATGTTCTTTTTTTTTTTTTTTTTTTTTGTCTGGAGTACAACCTCTGCACCAAAAATAAAGGAGTTGAACGTCTTCTCATCCTGGTATTCTTTATGTCAGGGGGCATGATGCAGTTTTGTCTGCGGAAGTTGGAGAGCTAACAGGCTAAAGATATAGCTCTTAAATTAGCCCCATCTTAAGGCCTGTTCGCTGCAAACAGTCATGATAGCTCTCTGCACATTACAGCACAGTGTAGACTGGGCAGGATGCCGTTTAACTAAATGTTTATATCACCATTTCTTGGTGGCAAAGATCCTGATTTTAACACTCTAAATGTGACAGTATAACTCAAACTTTGAGTTATCACCACTCAAGTCTCGCTCAGCAACAGTATCACAAACTTACGTGAAAGCACAATTTTTGATATCTGGCCCTTTAATATCAAAGTAAGGTGGTGTTGCACGAGCATTAAAGGAGAAGGCATCTGAACACCACATTTACAAATTGTACATGATTCTTCTCTTAAAAAGCCAAAGTAATTTCCTCAACATTGTAAAGTAGTCCTTCCCTGTAAAACATGTTCACTATACATCCCCCCACCAACAAACACTCTCATATCTTTTTCTTCCTTCCCTCCCATCAAACATTAATGCAAATGTATTGATATACAAACAGTGGTTTCTAGGCACTACCCTTAAACAAATAATCCATGTTAAGTGAACAATAGTTGTATAGAGCATGAGAAATGTATGACTTTAATTAGAAATAGACAAACAGCCAGTAGAACAAAGAGTGATGATTTATATTTTATATATTAATTATTATTCAGTTAAGGATCAGTGCAATGATATTTATGAAAAATAATACATCTAATATGGCAAAAACAACAACCTCTAAAACAGTTTACAAAAACTTACTGAATCTGCTGTGGCTGCTGTTTGAGAATGCGATTCATTTTATGATTCAAAATTTATATAGTGATGTTTTTGAATCAGTGATTTACCTTGCTGCATAATGGGGATCAATATCAATCAAAATTATTGAGATATTAAATCTCTTATTATCAAGTAGTCTTAACAGAATTACATCAATGTGTGCGATCTTCTGCTCTCAAGTAGACATCGCTTTCCAGTCTCCTGTTATACTTCCTTCCCTTTTTCTGCTCTTCCTGATGTCAGTGACTCCTCATCAGGGAGCACATTAAAACTCAATCAATTTTACACACACACACAAACACACACCTCTCCGCAACTGTCTCTGGATGTCATCCCTGGGCTTAAAGCCAGCGCCTTCCTCCTCGTATTCCTCTCTTTCTGCACAGTCCTGTCCTCATCTCTCTCATTGTGATCCTGTGGCCTTGTTGGCCCTGGCATTCAATTTAGCTGTCATCCAGATGCATCCCTCACTGCACACACACATACACACATGCCCATACACACGGATGGATTTCCTGTCAGGACAGTTTGAGACCAATCAGACTGTGGTATTGGAGCATGCCCAGATGAGGGCTTAAGGCCATCAAGGGACCCCCGCCACACACACACACATAAACACACAATAATGTAGTTCCTTTAATCTCAAACATATATACAGAGCAACTACAAACACGCAACCTGCACACAAATATGCATGCCAAAAGTTATGAAGCTCATACAACACATAAAAGCCCACAAACACATGCACAGTCAACTTCAATAAAATTGCACTTGAATTCAGCAGCAGTGGTATTACATTTGAATGCATTCAGCATCCATGCATATGTATGAAATTCAGACCACTTCTCTGGCATTTTCTTTTCTAGTGTGTGTTTGTGTGCATGTGTGCTAAGTTGGCTTAAGGCGCCATCGGGATGTCACACAATATGGCTAAGCCCAGCTCCCACAGGAACTGAACGATGTCTACTTGGTTTCCAAAGGCTGAAAGCAGGAAGAGCAGAGGAGGAGGGTTGGAGATGCAGAGACTGACAAGAACCAAAAGTGAGAAATATAGGAAGAGAAAAAAGAAAGCCCCAAAAGAGGGACTAATTGAAGCAGACAGAGCCAAGAGTTGGATGAAATAGAAGACTGGGAGAAATTGGGGACTGGAGGTAGGGATGGGTGAGTAGAGAGGGTAGATGGTCTGAGGTGAAACTGAATGGGAGGAGAAAGAGAAGGAGATAAGGCAACACTGTAAAGGGATGGGAAACATATTTTTTATTTGTCTTGAATTTTCAAAGTAGGTATACAGTAAGACTACAGTGTCTGTATCAATACAAATACATCAGGAGTTAATCATTATCAGCTAACATTTATCAAAAATACACAATCAACCAAAGTTTTGGGTATCTGTTGTTAAACTTCATGCAACACCATTGGGTTTCAAAACAATTTTTCCATTGTTTATTATTTTAATCTGCTGCTCTGTCATTCATTTGCAGTGGCACTCATAGCTTTCACCTTATTCATCTGTGTAACAAGGTCATGCAGCAACATCATATACAGCAAATGCCTACATCTCTTGTTACCTGTTACCTGACTCATTATGTGTACATATCTATATACAATTATTATAAAGTCATGGCAAAACATAAATATTGTATTGCATTTCGGAGATGGTAAATGTAGATTATTAGAAACAGCTATGGTTCTGTTGCAGCAGAAGTTAGAGGCTAATACACAGTTATAGTTGTGTGTGTGTGCTTGTGTGTATGTTTGTGAGAGAGAGAGAGAGAGATGGGGGGGCACATTTATGTTTTGGTAAACAACCTCCTCTGCTCTGCTTGTTTGTCTCAGACAGATCATTATTACTTATTTCGATGATAAACTGTCATTAGGTCCTTCAGGCTTGGGACGCTTTTCCAGTTTATCTTCAGGAAATTGAGAATGTCCACAAAACTGTGGGATTTAGAAGAGCAGGAATTGCTGTTTGATGAGTGGCACAGATGGTGTGAGAGTCTCCAGTATCCTCTGACTCGGACAAGTCCCGAAATTGGTCTGTAACAAGGATCCACTCATGGCAGCAGTAGCACTCGGGGTCCCTGGACATAGCCTAAAGTTGCAGTTCATACAAACATAAACTTAAAAAAAAAAATTAAATCACATTTTTTGTGCCAGTACACATAAAATAATCTGCATAATGAGAGTCCAACAAATCTAATTGTTTTGGCTTATTCAGCTATTGTTAAAATATTTGTTGCATTCCTTTGTCTACTGCTCTGTTTAAATTGCAAAGCAGCTGGATTTTCCAGACTCCATGTCCATCATGAGTCAGATCCATCTTTGAAAGCTTAAAGGTGAAACCTTTCTTCCTAGTCAGAAAACAAATATACGTTTCAAAATATATAACCAAAGCCTTTTTTGTGAACAGTAAGCAAAACAGAAACCATCATTAGTAGGGGTGAAACGAAATTTCGTGTCATGAAATTTCGCGAAATAAAAAATGACTAAATAAAAATCAAAGACGCTCGAAATAAAAGGACGAAATAAACCCTCCTCGCCTCCCGTAGCAAAACACTTGCTGCAATATGGAGGAGGACGAAGCGGAGGAATTAGCTGACGCTCCTACGTCAAATAAATCGGTTGTGTGGACCTATTTTGGCTTCCCATGTAAAAGACGAGAGAACGGTGAGAAGATTGCGGACAAAACAACAACCGTGTGCAAAATATGCCGCTACAGTTCGCCGTATGCTGCGGGGAGAACAACCACCTGCAGATAGGCAGCGGCTGTACTGTGACGTCCATCGGACGTAATAATAAAGGTGACTCTGTCTTGCGAATACCTGCTTCTATTTAACTATTTTCTATTTATAGGAAACACTATAATCCACATTGAACACAAAACAAACAGTAGAACTGCTCCACTATGTTTGTGTAAGTCTGCATAAAAAACAATTTTGGATTTTTGCATCTACTGTTGAGTTGACAGAATTTGATCATACTTGAAGATCAGAAGTATATGCACTGTTATAGGCTAAATATAGTTCACAGTTCAGACATTTATAGGTCTAAACTGCAGCTCTGAGGACTGCTATTTGTTCTCCTTTTCATTTAAGAATGTACTTATCCTGATTGTTACATCAACAAAGCATTTTTTATTGAGATTTTATGTTTGTATTTGCACTGTAGTCTAAATAAGGGGAAAAAACTACAATTTAGTTTTTTTTTCAAAGAGCATTTATTTTGTACTGATGCAGCAATATTTTTTGGATGTCTGCATTAGGAAGAAAATAAAGAAAAGGAGATTTTTTCACAACTTCCTACTGTTGGGGATTTTCCTTCATCTTTATTTCGTATCGTGAGCCCTGTTTCGTATTTCGTATCGTTTGGTGAGTTGACCATTTCGTTACACCCCTAATCATTAGTGATATTCAACATTATCTTATGCTGAGAGATTAGAGACAAAACAGTTGAGTGTGTGCATCCACCAAAGAAAAGACTGAGGTCAGCTCCAGACTTAGAACACAGAGTCAGTTACCCTGGAGTTATCAAAAATTGAAAAACCTCTGTTTACGAAACTGAAGGAGAAAAAACTTGCAGCAATGTGCTAAGTACATGAAATTTGATGTTGCATATGAGCTACTAGTATCAAACCCAAAGTAAAAGGAGCATTTAATAACTAAGTGATATCATGTTGATGATGAGTTATAAATGAATCGGTATCAACAGTGTAGTAAAGGGTTATCCTTAAAATATTAAATAACAGCAACAGGCGACTGCCACAAGAAAATGTTAATCCTTCAGTCTGTGAGTAGATAACTCTTATCATTGAACTGAATATGTAAAGCACTGATGAAACTTCCAGAACTTGTGACTTACACAACTTTACATTTGAACAATTTTAGTTTAAAATGTTATTAATAAGAGCACATAAAATAGTTTAAATTCCCTATTATTTCTATATGATTCAAACAAAAATAGTTGTATATATAGTTTCTTCATGTAACATGTAGAGGTAAATGAATAATACTTAATAACAAAATAAGTTTGTAAGACAGTTAACAACAATAACAATGGTCTGTCACTGGATTTGTGTGAATGGTGTCATTTTGTTTTTTAGTAACATAATGTTATCATCGATCATCATTTTAAAATACTGTACCTACAATTAAATGTAACCCTGAAAGTTCATTGACTACAACGAAACAATATAAGAGAGAAGTTTGACTGGGCTACCACTCTGAGTATGTGAGGTGTGCTCCAGCTTATGAGTCCATGTAAAACCTGATCTGAACATGTATGTGCATGCATTCTTTTGGTAGTCTGAAGTCTGTACTGATCTCAGCAGCTCATTCTGAATTGGTTCAGTCTGTGCTAACAGATTAGAGCCCTTCACCTGCCTTCCAGAAAATGATTTCCTCCAGCATCCTGTAGGGACAGAAAACTTTAAATGGGATTTTTTTTTTCTGGAAACGTTGGACAGAATGCATTTAGCATCCCCTCATACCTACCATAGCCAAAAACTGAATTTCAAATTCAGTTTTAAACCAGCTGAAGCAATTTAACAGTGCAGTCTACCTACAACCCTGACACACATTTTCAACCCAAAGCATCACTGCTCTCATCACTTGCCAGCATGAGCTGTCAGTGGAGATATCATTAATTGAGACTGCTTGCTGCTATTTACTTGTTTGTGCTGCTTCATGGTTCGCCAGGGTCTAACACCCTACATTAGAAAATGATCCAGTGATGTAACAGAGTGCAATGAGGCATTTTTAAAGTCTTACTGGAAATCAAGCAGTTAGTTTCAAGTGAGAAATGGAAATGGATCAGGTGCTGTACACAAAATTCAACATTTAACCATAACAAAAATGACAAGTCACTAATTCTTATCCAGTTAAACAGGCTGGTAAAACATTGATGTCAGTTTTCATACTGTGGCAGAAGTTGAGATGGATGTCATAATTGTATCCATGATAATTTCCTGATGATCAGTGTTAATACTCATACTGAAACAGACAACTGCCCTAGAAGTTGAAACAATATACAGGTACATCTCAAAAAATTAGAATATCATGAAAAAGTTCAATATTTTTCATCACTCATTTCAGAATGTGAAACCCATATATTATATAGATTCATTACAGATAGAGTGAAACATTTCAAACATTTATTGTTTGAATTTTTGGTAACTCTGAAATAAGTGATAAAAAATATTGAACTTTTTCATGATGTTCTAATTTTTTTAGATGTACCTGTAAGGCCACACCCAGCCTTAACAAGTCATGCTGTGTCCTAGCTTGTCGGACCCCCAAAGTTCAGTTGGTTAGAGCAGTGTCAGTGCTCTATGCTGTACTCAAGCAATGCACTCTTCTTTACCCCTAGCACAGTTGAAAGACATGTGCCTTAGCACAGTACAAGTGTTCAGGAACAGGCACAAGAAGGTGTGCGATGAAACACACAGCTAATCAAGCTGTTCCTTAATTAAACAATGGTGAAGTGTTGAGTGACATCTTTATCCAGCAAGTCAGATGGTGTAACTCTTTTGTACAATAAGTGGACTACAGGGGAACAACAAACACCTCAATAAAGCCAAGATAACCAAATGGCTCTCTTATATAGGGTACACACTACACAAAATTTGGCCCAAATTTCAGCTTGGATCTCTGCATCCTACCAAAATCAGCAAAAGTCTGATAATCTCGTGGTCCAAAGGATTCTCTTACCTTATTATCTTGTGATGCAATCCTCATCTGTGTGAAGTGCACTAAGGACACTCAATACATCCTCTGTATTGTCACATAGAACAGAAAAAAGACACTCAGAGAGCAAGCTGGATGGAACAGAAAGTAAGAAAAGTTAGACTGAGAAAGCATCTATACAGGTTAACTTACAGTATATTTAAGAAACTGATAAGGAGTGGAGCTGAAGGAAAATAACCAGGATGCTATGGGACAGCAAGATGCCTTGTTTGTTTTTTAAGATAATTTTTGGGCATTTTGGGCCTTAATTGACAGGAGAGAGGGAGACAGTGGATATGCAAGGCAACTTTGCTGGCTGCAGGCTGGATTCGAACTTAGGCCGGCAGATGTTTATAAATCCTGCCTGGCTGTTTACCATTCCACCAAACCAGCATCCCAATCCAGTTTGTGTCTTTAGATCAAGGTAGAGTTCAAACACATGAGACAAGATGCAAAAAGTCATGGCCCTGTTGTAGAGTGAGTGGTTTGATATGTGGTGTGCTAAGTCAATCAATCAATCAATCAAACTTTATTTGTATAGCACTTTACATACAGGACTCTGTAATACAAAGTGCTTTACATGAGAAAAAGATAAAATAAAATAACAACTGGAATAAAAAGCAGAAATTGCATAATTGCATAAAATGAAAACATAAGACCCCCACGATCCCCGCTCCCCAAACCATATTCAATATACACACTCACTTACTCAAACACATGAAGACATTAAAAGGAAATTCTGACAGAGAGCAGAATAAGAGGACTGAGGAAACGCCATCTTGTATTAAAAATGAGGAAACACAGGAGCTAAAACTAAAATAATACTTAAAAATACTCGAAAATACTAGAGGGTAAGATAAATAAATGAGTAAATACATAAATAAATAAAACAATATAACAGTATAGAATAAAAGTTAGATAAATAATATTGTAAAATGAGATTGTGTAACATCAGGTGTGTAATAAAATCAGCTTAAATTGGAGAAACATTTAACAAAAATAAATAAAATAAAATTCCAAGTAAAAAATAAAAATAAATAAAAAATAAAATACATCAAATGAAATAAAAATCTGAACTGAAATGTAGTAATAAAACAAAATAAAAGGGTTAAAATAAGTTACATATAACATAAAATAATATTAAATACAATCAGCTAAAAGCGAGATTAAAGAGGTAGGTCTTGAGTCTGCCTTTAGTGCACCACAGGCTAGGAGAAATAGAGCTTCTAATCAGTCTTTATTGTCTTCATGTGTGGGGTCTTTCACAGTTTCAAAATCGGTTAAGATTGTAAAAATCTTTGTGTGTACCAGGCCTTAGTGTCAAGTGCCTTTAAATGAGAGATGCTGACTGTGGTTGCTCATTGTTATGCATATTAAAGACATATGCACATATCTACCAGGCATATTTTGTTATTAAAACAGATATTTGGGAGACGAAAAGTGGGCTTTTTTTCACTGACAGTTGGAAGCAGAAAAAAGCAGGTTATCATAATCACTCATCTCTGACTGTGAGATGCTGTCCCACAGGTTTCACTCATATGCAGACACAACATCAAGAGTTCTCCAGCATTTTTCTGATGCAGCATTTCTGTGCTGCTAAAATGTCACTAATGATTGAAAAAAGAAGTTTTTTTCTTTTCCATCCTGCAACTTTTGCTGTTAACTACTTTGTGTTTTCTTTGCAAGATGACCTAAAGGTTGTTCACCTTGTCTTTTATTTTGTTTCTATTTTCATTTCAACATTGTTTTTCAAATATTAAGTCTTAATCGACTGTGCATGCTGTCACAATTGTTCTTCCTGAGGTTGTAAATGTCTAATTAAGTGGGCTGTCTAGACGACGTTTGTTGTTAAATGAGTCTTGTGTCCTTCGCTTCCATTAGTCTTGTGGGTGTGAATCTCTGGTGTTAGTCTACACTGAGTGTTTACAGCTATATCAGAGCTAAACATATAAATGCATGCTGTCTGTAAAAAAAAATCCTCTCTGGTCTCCCTCTGCAGTGTGTATGTAAATTTGCTTGACTGTTCTCCTCCTGCCCCTATGTGCAGGCCAGAGGTGCTGATTGCCATTTGACCACGGAGCTATTTTAAGGCCCAGATTAATTTGTGGTGATTGATTGTGATAATTAATTTGCCGTAGGTAGATGATTGTGGTAATTAATTTGCTGCAGCTCAATGATTTAGGGTTGCTGGTGTCCCACTGTGACCAGCGTAGGCTGGCCGATTAGCTCCTTTGCTGCCAAATTCATTTATTGTTAGAGAATACCCCCTCACAGCTACAGCCTGGCACCTGATCCATGTGACACCAGAATAAGAAAATGTTTCTTCGTAACTATGGTTAGTTAAATAGATAACTCAGCAGATAAAAGTCTATATATACAGTATATTTTATTTGAAAAAAATGCAGCTAAAATTTAATGCCAGATAACTAAACAGTCAGCACCAGAGTTACAAGTACACCTGTTTTTATCAATCAACGCAGGCCCTCCTGGTCAAATGCACAGTCTTAACTGCAGTTTAGCCTCCTTGTACTTGTAGCCACCGTAGCTCCTGTTGATGGCAAAATGCCCTGAAACAGTGATATTTACAAAGGCCATTGAATCAGTGGATTACCTCTGCAAAGCAGAGGAGTTTGCCAAAATTACTGTTTGTTATTCATCTTGCAAAGCTTGAAGCTGACACGTTTTTCCTGGTCAGGAAATGACCAAACCAGTCAGTATCCTAAAAGGAGAAAGGGGCTGTAGCTGTGGCTGAGGTAAAGTACTGACAAAAAGTAGAAATACCAGAGGGTCAAAAGCAGTGAAGGTTTGTGCAATTTCCTTCTTAGTTTGTGTGCCATCTCCAAACATGGGATGTATGATTTGTTGTAGGGATTTCCTCAGCTGTTTTGGCCCATCGTTGATCTCCATTGATTTTTTAAATATGAGTATCTGACAATAACATGTTCTGAGGTGAAAGATGTGTTAAAATATCTAAATTTGCCAAGACAGTAAATGTCCTTATTTAATTAAATGAAATTAAGTCAACCACCATAACAGCAAAACTTATTTTTGAAAAAATCAACTCAGAATGATGTATCTCACTTGTACTGGTACGTTCATATAATTTTGGATATATTCTTGTTAAGAGCAGGCCTGCTTTGTGCACTTGAAATGGCCTTCAATCTTTCTAGCACTTACAAGTGAGTCTGTGATGTTGGGTTGTGATAACAGCCCTCTTGCACAGCGAACGAGAGCGAGTGTGCAGGGCAGTCCATGCTTTCAACTTCCATATGGTCATTTTCTTTGTCATATTTCTTGCATTGTTATGACGTACCTATTGCCTGTTGAGTTCCCATACTCAGCAGCTCCTGGATGGCCCATTTGACATACTCTGCAATTCAGCCCCCTTTGACTCAAAATTGAAGTAATCCATTAGTAGTAGACTGAAGACATGAGAAAAATGGCTGAGCTCTAAATGCGCACAGTGAAACCCACAGTCGTCACAGCTTGTTTTAGATCTACTCAGGTGTTGTCACCTACCATGCTCTGGAGAAGCAATATCTGCATTGAAGTGTAAAGAGAGCAGGACATACTATACCATGGATCCAAAAGCTCCAAAAAACAACCAAAACCTCCATTTTTTACCACTGAGATGGGCTAGTTGTCCAAAGCAATGAATTCAGTCACCTTTTGCTAAATTCTTTTTAGTCTCAATGCTGTCTCAGGGAAATCCTTTCCTTTTAAAGTCCAAGTTTGGTGTTTCAATGCTGAAGTCTTTCCCTAGCATGTTTCATTTTCATTGTCTTCTTTAAGACAATCAGTATAAATTCCAATTCAAGATCAGTTAAAAATGCTAATATCAGCCTAGTCCAATCTTTTTGATCAGTAGGGGGACATCCCTGGTTTGTTGACTAAATGGCACCAGATTTACAAGGCTCTGAACAATTCTTTACATTCTATATCACTACCAGTCCCAAATCCTGGTCAAATGCTCAGTCTAGACTGTAACTCATCAACTGGTCACTAATGACCACAGCAGTTTTTCTTAACAGTGCATGCCTTGCCACACAAATGCCCTACAACCCAGATATAAACATAGGCCAATTAATAAACACCATGAAACAATAAGATAGCATCAAAGCATTTTGAAGGAACAGCACAGTTTTCAGGATTTAAGGATTACTTAGGCTGTGACTCGTTATATTTGTCTATTTCCCTATTATTCAAAGCAAAGGAAAAAAGGTAAAAGGGTAGGGACTAATGTTTGATACACCCTTAAATGTGTTTAATGTGCTACATCAGCCCCCCCAACTGTTGAATCAGGAGTTCAAGCTCATTGGCTCAATGTAGCGAGTACAGTGCAGAGAACAGACTGTATGAAGGATGCAGAAGGATGCAGGATTCACTCAGAAAAGACTGAAAATAGAGTTAGATCAGGGCTTGGACAGATTTCTAAGCAATTTGGGCTGAATTCTAAGCAATTTTAAACCATTAAAAGTAGCATTTTGCCAGATTTCTTTTTTTTACCTAGACACAGACCTAGAGATAAGAACAGTTGTCTTTATAGCTCTGCAAATGTCTAAATGTACATGCTTTACTTTTAAAACAATCTCATGATTGCAAGTTCATTTAGAAGTTAAAGTAGATAGCATGAGCACAATGGTGATAGATTCAGTTGATCCTGTTTTCCATAAAGTCTTTTATTCTTTCAGTATATTTTATTTCTTTATTACGGAGGCTCTTAGAAATGTGCAGAGCGAGATAGTAGAAATATTGCTATTTCCATCCTTCATTTGCCTAGCATTCCCCACAGACTCTGCAGGATTGGTGAGGTGGAGAGCTACTCCATTCAACCAAATGAGACTCGCTGCTCAAATGAGAACGAATGGCCTTCCTAACAGCGATATTATTAAACACACAGCACTGGCGTTTCAAACGCATTAGTGGGACTGATATGAAGTTGTTCGGCTGACTGGCGGAAACAATGAACTATTGCTAACGTTATTAATCGGAATCATAAATCTATTTCTCATCTGGTCCATCAAATAATGAGGTAGGGGAAACCATGCAAGGTTTTCCATTAAACCATGGAATGCCACACAAAAGCACAGAGAGACGTACAGATACACTGCTGCACATATACATACACTCTCACACACAATAAGAAAAGAGCGAGTGAAATGGAAAGCAAAATGGGAAAGAGTAAAGGCAGAATAGTATTTTGACATCTTTATGTAAGAAATTCATTTATGCATGGCCTGAGATGGACTTGGCTTTATTATTTTGTTTTGGTTTGGTTCTTTATTCTGAAATGGGATGCAGTGCCGGGGAAAAGAAAGGAAGAATGGTGAGGCACTTTTCTATTTGCATCAAAAAAAAATTTGAATCCTATTTATAATGTAATTTAATTATAGTGCGAAGCTCACATTTTTTACCTCTAAGCAGAACATTTTCAACTTGAATAACACTGGGAGAGCACAGACCTCCGCCAAGCAGCTAAGATCCAGCAGTGGCTTTCGACAACCCCTGTAAAAGATACAACTCTGGATCACCACATCCAGAATAGCACCAGGATCCAGACTGAGCCCAGCACACACATGGAAGATCCTGTATGAACACAACAAGTTTTGGGAACATCAATTAATATTTGGATTTTATATTACTTACTGAATGTCGTCTACAGGATTTCCCATTGTTAAGTTCAATGTTTTTCATGACATCAGTCTGGATTGGATCCAGATGAAATTTGCCTAGATGATAGAGACATGGACCCACGTTATCACACACATTTGGAAGCGAATCCATTAAGAAATGGCAGAGATGGGATTTTTTTAATTCAGCCCAACATAATCTATGGGATTTCTTATGTAGGGATTTTTTTAAATCCAGATCAACATTTGTACCACCAAAATTTAATGGCTTCTTCACTGGACCAAACAAAACCTCTGGTAAAACTTTCATAAAAATCCATCCAGTAGTTTTTTTCATAGTCTTGCTTACAGACAAACAAACATACAGGTGAAAACAACCTCCTTGGTGGATGTAACAATATTTGTTTTGATTAACTGAACCCCAATCAGTCTCGCCACTATCAGTTAATACAGTATCGGCTCATCAAAAATAATGTCTATCGCCACTGATTCGATCACTTGTGGTTGTACTCTGTGTTCTCCTTAACAATGCCAAATCAACCCCCCATTAGCTTGTTTGGGCCCTAATTTCCTGGAACCTGGTGCAGCCAATTTGGCATGACTGGCTGCCCAAAGATGGGAGTGGCTGTGCCTGGTCTACGAAATTAGAGCCCTTTGTGTGCTGGTCCATCTCAAGGTCATCCTCAAAAACCAAGGATCTTAGAAGGTCATCCTGCTAAGCTAAACAAGGTACACATCACTACACAACATACTGAATCCTATGTTGTAACAAGATTTAGGCCTATTTGGTAACATTATGATGCATTTACTTTCACTCAGTTAAGAGTATTTCATGAATGTATCATGAGTTTAAATGTAATTTAAAGAAATAAAACTGTAGATTTTGGCTAAACCTTGGAAAATAATTATATGCACCTATTCCGATTAGCCTTTTATCACCAACCTTACACAACAGATTCATCATTTGATATATTTGACCGCTCCATCTGTGCAACAGCCCATTGAAAGTGTATGGGAATGGGAAGAATCTTTCAAAGGCATATCTGAAAGGTGACTGGACAACTTTTCTGTCAGCCACAGTCATTATGAGCAAATCAGATGATGTATAAGGCTTTGTAAGCACTACTGCTGCTGTGTAAAATACAAGATGTAGGTCATTTTATGGAATAAACTCAAGGAAAATAAGTCAGATGGGGAAAAAAATCCTTCCTGTCAAAAGTGCTTTCAGTGTTTGCTTTTCATTTAATAAGGTCACGTTGTCAAGGGTTTGGTGTTATAAGGACCAAGAAACAGATACTAACACAAGTCACAGTTCCACAGTTAATTGAGGAACATATGGAGATGGCTGGAAGATCAAAATCAAATGAATTCTTGAAATTGACCTGCCATTGGCTGTCCCGTGGTTTTGATTTTGGTTTTAGAAGAATCTGGGGACAACAACATATACTAATTGGGGAAAAAAAGAAAAAAAAGAAGCAAAGAAAGACACAAAGAGATACTGGAGATGCAAAAAGGTACAGATTGACCAATTGAGTGCTACCATGTGTAGAACAATAATCCGACATTGAGTTGAGCATCGTATCCTGGAGTCAATGATTAGGTGCAGGTGTGTTCCTCATCCAGGAGATTGATTTTACACCCAGTGTGAGACAAGGGCATTGGCAATACAGGGGGAAAAAATGAAAAATGGCTGAGATCACAGTCAGGACAGTCCCCCCAGAGGGTACCTGTTATTTTTATTTTTATTTAATTAACCTTTATTTAACCAGATAACAACCAATTGAGATCAAGATCTCTTTCACTGACCAAAAGGTCAGCAGCATACATCATAAAAACAATAACTAAAAGGTAACAACATAGAGAGAGTTAACATTCACATCCTTTTGAGTGCAAGATGTCTTCAAATAAAGTGCAGAGGCTTTAAAATAAACAAAATAAAATCTTCCAAGACAGAAGAACAAGTGTGCTAGGCTAGAGTTCAGCCTTTTGGCTGACCATAAAAGTGACAAGTTCTTGTGGTCAGTCCAGATGATGAAAGGCTGTTCAGTCCCCTCCAACTAGTGTCTCCATCACAGAAGAGCAAAAACAACTGCAAGCGACACCCACTCTAAAGTCTGAGGCATCTACAATACCCAAAACCAGTGAAGTTGGCACGTTGTGTAAATCGTAAATAAAAACAGAAAACAATGATTTGCAAATCCCTTTCAACCTATATTCAACTGAATACACAGCAAAGACAAGATACTTAATGTTCAAACTGAGAAACTTTATCATTTTTTGCAAATATTAGCTCATTTAGAATTTGATGCCTGCAACATGTTTCAAAAAAGCTGGCACAAGTGGCAAAAACGACTGAGAAAGTTGAGGAATGCTCATCAAACACTTATTTGGAACATCCCACAGGTGAACAGGCTAATTGGGAACAGGTGGGTGCCATGATTGGGTATAAAAGCAGCTTCACTGAAATGCTCAGTCATTCACAAATGTGAACAAATGCGTGAGCAAATTGTCCAACAGTTTAAGAACAACATTTCTCAATGAGCTGTTGCAAGGAATTTAGGGATTTCATCATCTACGGTCCGTAATATCATCAAAAGGTTCAGAGAATCTGGAGAAATTACTGCACATAAGCGGCAAGGCCGAAAACCAACATTGACTGTCCGTGACCTTCGATCCCTCAGGCGGTACTACATCAAAACTCGGCATCACTGTGCAAAGGATATCACCACATGGGCTCAGGAACACTTCAGAAAACCACTGTCAGTAACTACAGTTCATCTACATCTGTAAGTGCAAGTTAAAAATCTACTATGCAAAGCGAAAGCCATTTATCAACAACACCCAGAAACGCTGCTGGCTTCGCTGGGCCCGAGCTCATCTAAGATGGACTGATGCAAAGTGGAAAAGTGTTCTGTGGTCTGACGAGTCCACATTTCAAACTGTTTTTGGAAACTGTGGTCGTCGTGTCCTCCGGACCAAAGAGGAAAAGAATCATTCGGACTGTTACAGGCGCAAAGTTCAAAAGCCAGCATCTGTGATGGTATGGGGGTGTATTAGTGCCCAAGGCATGGGTAACTTACACATCTGTGAAGGCACCATTAATGCTGAAAGGTACATACAGGTTTTGGAGCAACATATGTTGCCATCCAAGCAACGTCTTTTTCATGGACGCCCCTGCTTATTTCAGCAAGACAATGCCAAGCCACATTCTGCACATCTTACAACAGTGTGGCTTCGTAGTAAAACAGAGTGCGGGTACTAGACTGGCCTGCCTGTAGTCCAGACCTGTCCCCCATTGAAAATGTGTGGCGCATTATGAAGTGTAAAATACTACAATGGAGACCCTCGACTGTTGAACAACTTAAGCTGTACATCAAGCAAGAATGGGAAAGAATTCCACCAGAAAAGCTTCAAAAATTGGTCTCCTCAGTTCCCAAACATTTACTGAGTGTTGTTAAAAGGAAAGGTAATGTAACACAGTGGTAAAAATGCCCCTGTGCCAACTTTTTTGCAACGTGTTGCTGCCATTAAATTCTACGTTGATGATTATTTGCAAAAGAAAATAAAGTTTCTCAGTTCGAATATTAAATATCTTGTCTTTGCTGTGTATTCAATTGAATATAAGTTGAAAAGGATTTGCAAATCATTGTATTCTGTTTTTATTTATGATTTACACAACGTGCCAACTTCACTGGTTTTGGGTATTGTATCTCCACAATAAACTGGAGTGAGGGATCAGGATGGGTGGATACAGTTGCTTTAGGTGGTAGAAAGCTTCTGGAGACCAGGCAAAGGGACGGGAGCTGAAGGTGTCATGGGTGAGGGGAGCTGCAACATGGCTGTGGTTCCCTATAAAAGTTGGGAAAGCCCAAAAACGCTCAAGTTGCTTACACGAGGTGGGGTTTGGGCCAGTCTGTTACTGCTTGGATCTTACGTGGATCTGCCTTCAGCTGTCCCTGCTCAGTGATGAAGCCTAAAAAGCTGACTGGGGGGATGTGAAAATCACAGTTGTAACCACTGTAAACCCAAGAATATAGGGACATGAGGTGATGGGAGAGCAAAAAACTTTGTCTCTGTGAATGACAGACACAAGGGTCGAGGGGGTGGTGCGATGAGTAACTTGAGCAAGTACTTTGCAATCAAGGACATACGCAGTCTTAGGAGATATTAAAGGTCCAGAAGGGATGCCAGCCTGACTCACCAGTGGGGAATCAATGAAGTTGTCATCTGCTCCAGAATCATTTAAAGGAACAAGAAAGACTTAGTGACTCTCCTGTCTGAGAGAGGTTTGAAGCTGAAGTCTTTGAGAGGGGTTGCTGTGGAGCACTGGTGTTCAGATAATGTAAGACGAGCTTGAGCCAACACCATGGGCTCTTCAACCAAAGTGGAATAAGCAGACTCAAGGGAAGCTTCAACAACACAGGGTGTCTCTGGGAAGCTTGAAGCTAGGGAGTAAGACTGTGAGGGAGACCAAGATATGGGGAAGAGTTTAACCTTAGCTCTCTGCACTCATGCATTCTATTGTCTAGGTGGACAGACAGCGATATAAGGAACTCTAAATCAGTAGTCTCGTACCTGGCTGCTAATTCATCTTTAATGCAATCACATTACCCGTGATCACATCACATTAAACTTGATCCCACCTGCTCTCTACTGCCAAGATTCCAAACTCAAGGGCATACTACAGAGCAAAATCTTTGCTTGACTGTTAATAGGTGCTGCGCTGCCACTTTACCCTTAACAGGATGGTCAAAGGTTTGTGTCATTTCTGAGACAAAGAAAGAGTAAGAAAGGTTCCATACTCGCCCAGATCTCCTGAATATTGCTGAGGTATGGGGATGAAGGGCTCTCTTGCAACATGAGAGGAAACTGGTGGCAGAAACTGGACACTAGGGGAATCCTTAGATGTTGAGGGAGGAGTTGAGCTGAAGAGGTGAGTGGATACCTGAGTCAGCTGTTTAGTTAAATGGGCACATGCAGTGCTTAGGTAAAGCGTTATGGTACATGGTATAAAGTATGAATTCATTAACATAAAGTAACGCATTGATACCAGAATTGTTACTATGAAACTTATGAAACAAATTGTTTCATAATCCAAACACAAATTCATCCCTACCCCTATTTATTATTTAAAGTTCAGCAAAAAAAAAACTAAATCTCTGTAGAAAACATTTAAACACAGCTTTTTCTTGCTTTATCAAATATTCATTTTACCAAGCAAACCTGAATGCATCACAATATTTCTGACTGTGACTCAAATGCATCACTAAGCGGGACTTGCACTTGTTTTTGGGCAATGCATTGTTTAGCTTAACTGCTTAGCTTGAATCTATTTGGTCTTGGTGAATTTTAGTACAGACTGAGACACTGGACAAATATGTTTGACTGGACTGAAGACAAAGTTTTGGATACCTGCTAGACTTTATTTAAGAAGTAGCAGCAGTAAACATTAGGTTAAGCCACAGGTGATTGGTGGTAAAAAAAAAAACAAAAGTGTTTACAGTCGTTAATTCTGTTCAACTAATCAAGCTTCTATGACAAAAATTGCAGAATACTGATCAGTGCTGATACAATGGGGGCACCTTTAGTATATATACAGTTTTAGTTTACCCTCTGCATTCTCCAGTTTTTTGTGTTCTCTGGTTTTGTAATAAAACAAGGTAAACTGTTACATTTTTTTTAAAGTTTTGCTATGTATTTATTGACTTATGAATCTAACAGGGTGCTAAAACATGACTGCCTGCAAATAAAGTCCCCTCTAACATAACTCTTTTCACTTCTTATTAAGGACGCAGCATAAGTCACTTTAATATTTACCAGTTTTATGAAGCTCCTCCACAGAGTAATTTCCACAAAACTGGGCCCCGTAATAAATTTACTCCAGATTCTGGATTAGCATTTCATTTGAGTGAATTTTATGATCAAATGTCATTTGCCTTGGTCTCATAGCTGAGGTTTTCACTGATTCAAGTGAAAAATGTCAAATTTCCCCTGACTTACGTCTTGGAAATTCCATCTGTTCTCTGTCTACATGAACGACTCCATAATCAAACCTTGGCTGGAGAATAAAATGTAAAAGATACTGCTGCGTGGAGGGTGAACGCATCGTTAAATGTATTTATGCATTCTCACACCCCACCAATGACTTGATGAGACTGTTATGATTAATAGAGGTGAAAATCACTTGCCATCGAAAGGGCCCATTTGACTTCCCTAACTCCTTCAGCACACACATATCACAGAGCACTCAGCCCTCAGTGCTTAATGGAGCCCTCATATGGGTTATTGATCGGGTGGACCACCGCTAGATTAATTTATTCTTCCAATTAAGCTTTAATTAATAGCAGGACACTGGTGAGACCCCATTAAAAGTGGTGGTCATTACTCACAGCAGGGGCATGAAGGAAACCAATAATCAAAACATGGCTTATTCTCCCTTGTTCCATATTCAGAGATTCAGTCTGTTAACCAGATTTCAGATGCTGATGTATGTAAATGCTATAAAGAAATATAAGTCTCACAAAGGTAAGCCTGGGGACACGGATATTAAAAAAACCCCAGCAAAATAAATGGCTGCAGCTTCAGTTTAGTACTCACAAACATGCAAAAGCTGATGGCAAGAATGTGGAGATAGTTGAGGATAACAGACAGCTAAGAGGCCTAAATGTGAAAGCACTGGAACATTTGCCAGACTGCATTCAACAGACCATAAATCTCTCATGTTGCTGCCCATGCTTAGGATGATTATTCTAAAAGTGGATATTAGACCTCTCCCAGAAGTTAGTGCCATTAGCGGGCAGGAAGTAAATACTTAGGAGAGAAAGAGAGAGAGAGAGAGAGAGAGACAAAGAGAAATATAGAAGCTCCCTCTCACTGAGATGGGTCCTGAATGTGTGTGTGGCAAGGAAGGAAGAAACAGGATGAGAGCAGGGAGAACTTAACAATTAGCGTTCATAATGAGATCAGGGTTATCAGACGGCTCGCTGGTCACGGATGATGAAAAGAACACTAATTCAGTTTGTCTATTCCTCTGTTCTGCTGGCCCCCCTCGCTTCTTGCTGAGGGATGGAGAGAGTGAAAGAGGATGGGAGGGGAAATGTCCAGATTAAGAATAACTCTTATCCGACATGTGCTAAATTATCTCCGCTGTGTAATTACATTGCTTACATTGGTTAGACTGAGTGAAAAGCAAAGAAGCAGAAGTCACTTCCAAGGTATTTGACACCAAAATGAACCCATTATCGTCAGTCTGTTGCATGAAAATCAACACCAAGGTCGGTCAGAATCATACCAACACAGATTTGTTGTTTCCTGTCTCACCCCTTCTTCTTCTGCTGCCTATAAATACCTCAAAGCCTGCCCTCAAAGCACCTCTGTGGGAGCTAAATGAGTGTAAACAGCCCTGACTGGGCCAGAGACGAATGAGTGGCATCACTGAGGGAGGAGGTCGAGAGATGGATGGAGACACAGACAGAGGAGGTGAAGACGGAAGAAGAGACATCCAGATACACCTCTCTGTGGAGTTTCTTGTGACTAATGGCCTCAGCCAGGCCCTCAGAGCAACAAAGACCCAACACATCATTAATATGAAAAATACAAATCGGTAGCAAACACACTCGAGGCCAATGGGGTATTTTGTTGGTTATTAACTGGGGATTCACAGGCTTAATAATTAAAACAGAAAAAGGATAATTAAGTCAGCAACTATGTACAAATCATTTTAAAACAGAGCAATTTGCAGCAAGCTATCTAAATATTTAAGTCAGAATAAATAAACACTATTGAATGACGGATTACATATTTTCATAACAGTAGACTGGAAAATCCCTGTCAAATGCTCCATGTTAATTGTAATGAGGCCACCTGGACTAGTGTTCAGTTTTTACAATTTCCTGGGAATCTTTTTAAGTTTTATACTACACATTTAATTATAGGTGAGCAAGGCTGTAAATCATCCTCCTTGAAAAACTGCTGGTTAAAAAAAAACTTGATGTTTCAATACAGGCCTATGATCCTGGTAAAATACTTTTTCTAGACTGTAGTGCATCGGCCCACCACTAGTAGCTGCTAATGCTTTGTTTTATGGTCACTGCATTGCTTCCAAATGTCCTAAAACCCAGGTTATATATATATATATATATATATATATATATATATATATATATATATATATATATATATATATATATATATATATATATATATATATATATATATATACATATATACATATATATATATATATATATATATATATATATATATATATATATATATATACTACAAATGCTAGCCAATGCTAGCCAATGCTAGCAATGCACACTACATGATCAGGTCATTACAGAGAGCTCAAATTTGACAGCTTTCATATTCAATATGAAGGTAGCCTATTTTTAAATTATCAGCTTGACAATTGAGTGATGGTTATGGTATCAGCATGAACATCTTTAATGATTATAAAAGGAATTGGAGGAATATTAGTAATTGACAGAGGTGGAAATCACAAGTTGCCCTACAAAATGCTATTATTGTATGAGTCCTGATTTTATTACGATTCTTAATATTTTACAATATACTTAGAATCCTAAAGCTAAACATTTTGATATTTTTAATCCCTCTCTTTGCTATAATAATGTAAAAAGAGAACAGAAGAAATTCTGTTGAATTTAATATGAAATGTATCTCAGTTTATTCACATCACTTTAGTCAATTTTTATTGAAACCGAGAAAAACTCAGTCTGATATCCATGTGTCACAGATTAATGTAACCTGCTCTTCT
This sequence comes from Scarus forsteni, assembly GCA_036419115.1. NCBI lineage: Eukaryota > Metazoa > Chordata > Actinopteri > Labriformes > Labridae > Scarus > Scarus forsteni. The sequence continues at coordinate 10,646,293 of JAZDUH010000083.1, read as the reverse complement.
GTACTAAGCCTGAAAGCTGAAGCTTTCAGCTTCACTGTTTGGAAGAGTTTCAGTACTGCTGTGTTACTAAAGTAATGCAGCAACAGGGAAACATACCTGGGCCTCATCCAGCATGTAACAACAGCCTTTGCTTTCTACAACATCATGAGGTGTCTAGTCTGTACAACTAAAGTAGGCAATAGATTGATCTATTTTCATAGCTTTGGCAGTATTGGGAGGCAACTTGACAAGCCAAGCAAGCCAAGTTTTTTCATCAGAGTTAGCTTAGCATTATCTTCGATGTTGTTGGCTTTCACTTTCCTTGGATGGGCCATATTTTCCACGGTATTTCATTCTCATGTGTTTCTATTTCAATGGACAGGTGTTATGTTCATTAGTTATTCACCTCAAGAATTCTTCAGATGTTATGAAGTTGATTGCCATTCATGATAGAAATAGTCATACCAGAGTTGCCATCTTAGACCGTCTTACCTTTGGCTTAAACAGATACTTCAGGATTTTTGATGTGGGCTTGTATAAGGTATGGCTTTGGCTGGGGCTTTGGCCACAGTGGCTGAGTTATATCTCAGCCACTTCTGAACATCAGAGGGAGAGAGGAGCTCAGCTGGGTGTATTTCCTCTTTTGGAGGGTTTTGTCGCCACGCCTTTAACACCTAATCCCATTCTGTTTAATAAAGTCCAATCATTAAGACTGATTAGGAGACATCTCAGTGTGAAAGGACCCCAACACAACTCATCTATCACTAACACACACATGTACACGGAGGCTACATGCAGAGGCACACAAACACACACACTAAAACACAGGCTTCATCCATCACCCCCTGTGGCTGGTCTATCTGAGGCCTCTGTGATTAGTTGTCCTGCCGGCCTGAATTATGATGTTAATAAGTCACCATTAGTTCTCATGTCCACACCCACTCCACCCATATGAGTGAGAGCACACTAAAAGGTGCACACACACTTACGTCATTCAGCTTTAGCTTCTTTTAAGTATGCTTCATATAAACAATACAATGAAAACTGAAATAAACCCCAGTTGACTTCTTTATATTGCCTCTTGCACTGGAAAAATCTTTTATATATCTAGTTAAGTAGATTGTAGCTATCACAATAAAAGCGAAACAGAAGGACCGCTACTTATTGTAAACTTGATGCTCACAAAATCCTTTGTAATAAGATTTTTCATCCACTTTGGTCCTTTTCATCAGAGAGATTTTCAGTTCTCTGAGCAGGAAAGCACATAATTACTTGGAGATAGCAAGAGTGCTTATGGTCTTGTAGACCTGTATTTATTAATTATTTGCTTTAACAGAGGAAAATCATTGGTCTATATTTCATTATCCTCGTATCATTGTAAGACTGATGTAGTTTAAAAGAAAATGTAACTTAACTGTGTTTTAAAGTAAGCTGTTATATTTCACTTTGTAGAGAGTTATACATTCCTCTCATTAACTCAGGGTTTGGTTCTCTATTCTGTCATAGCAGGACTTTATTGAGCTTTGCTTACCTTGTTTATGTTGTGTAATAAGGGATCAAAACTTACTTCAATTACATTACTATAATATAAACATATTTTTGGAATATGATGAGCCAGTCAAATAAATTAAGTGCAAAATACAAATAGTCACTGCATTAAACCTATTAGCTCATGTAGGCTCTTCAACATTTTTCCTTAAAACAGCTACATATTTTTAGACACATGGGATGTTTTCAAAAGCTGATTATTGCGTTTTATTTTTCTTCAAACCTCAGGAGACTAAAAAGCACCATAATGAATCTCATTGTCACATTACGAGGGTAAAATAAAACACATCTTACTAAAACCTAACAGATTATTTTTACACTAGACAGAGCAGCTCCAGAAATCTGACCTGGCAAAGTTGAAAGTGCAGACAACAGAGAGAGGTAAGGTAGTTGCCTTTCCAGAAACATGTAAAAGCATTTATCTGTATGATATCATAACAAAAACTGCCTCTTCAGCAGAGGTAATATCAAATACAGTTAGCACATAATGTGCGAAGATCTATACCACTCCAAGTGTATCTGTTAAAGATTTTTGTTCAAGTACGTTGGATCCAAACCTGAAGGTGTTTAGAGCAGCAGGACAACCATCTATGATTGATTATTGGTGAAATCTATGAAAGCAAATCACTGCAAATTGAATTTATTTCATGATTGAATAGCTGTTGTGACTTCCTGCATTTCTAGGTTTCTTGCTCACTTGTAGCAGGGTTCATGATATATCAGCTAAAATAAGCAGTAAAGGTATCATGTTCTAAGCTGATAAAATTAGTACTGTTGTTTATGGGGGCAGGGGACTTCATGAATTTGATCATTTCGTCATATGTTTCACATGGAAACTGCTAAAATAAATGTGTTACTACTGGTATTAGGCAATAGAGTCAAACAATGTTATATTGTTGCTTTTGAGCCCAGATTTCCTATATCCAGAATTACACCTCTAAGGAAATGAAAGAAACACTCTACTACTGGTTAAATTGATATTGTTTTTCCTGATTACAATATTTTGTGTGCTTTAATTTGGTTAAATGCCTACAAAACCCACCCACCAACATAGGAGATGACCAATAGCAAGAATTTAGGGAAAGAAATTAAAACAATAAAAATGGAGCTGGAAGGTCTGTGCCTGCAGCGTGAACACATTACTTATTGCTCATTACTCTTCAAATTGTAATAATATTACTTTGTGTTAAAAGTAACTTATTTCTTTGCTTTAAAGTTATTCATTACTTATCCCTCTTAAACTGATCAACAATAGGATTGAAAAGAAGGTTTCAATGAAGGGGACAATGCTCTTCATATTTTTCACAAACACATATGAAAAGAAAAACAACATTTTAAATTAAAAAAATAGGTACCCATCCCTCTGATCTCAAATGCGGCATTAAACTCTTTAGCCTGTTTCTGTGAGTATATAACAATATTAAAATAGTTATCCAGGGGCCAAAATGTGAAACTGTTTTTTAGTGGCTGTAATATAGGCTACTACTATTACCATTACCATACCACGAGTACACCAAAAACAACATCAATACTAACATACTAACAGACAAAACAGACTTAAACTTTTAGAAACATGTAAATAAAAATTTGATTGATACTGTTGACCCACTGATATCCCTAAATCATTTAGACTGAAGCATAATTGCAAAGGTTGCACATAAATGTACATTTTATTGAACCACTGGAGAAATTAGACTTCTTCCAAAAAATACATTTCAATAATCTAATTTATGTTAGATCTCAACTCTCTTCCGCAAACAGAAACATCTTATTCTCCAAATCCCTTACTAAGCAGTTGTATTTGGTCAGAGGGTCAGTTCATGCATGCGTAGAAGACCTTTCCTCACCTCTGGGATGAACTCTGATAAATACCTTTCGACAAAATCAATACAATGTTGGCCAGACATTGTTACAGTCTAATACCAACACCTTTGCTCTAGCTAAGTCAATACAAGAGAGATATTAAGGGACAAAAATGACAGGAACAGATGGATATATCCATTAGTGGGAAGTAAAATATGCAGGTACGGACCTTGTCTTGGGGTTTAATAATTGATCAGGATGGGTCGATGGTAATATGTATCATTGTTGTTTGATAAGCTCAAGCCCAATCTGAGGAAAGCCCTAGAGAAAATCTATAGGTGAGGATAAACTATTGATTAGTACATAATTTATTAAAGGTTGCACTAACAACTAATAAATGTGTCAGTGAGATGTTCAGAGTAATGTCTCTGATCAGAATAAATCAATAAAAGTCCCCATACGATCCACTGTTTGATAAATTCCTCAATAACTAACCTGGAGGAGGATTTTTCTAACTGTTGTGCAATAGATCATCTTAATACTCTAAAGAAATATGCAGATTTTAAAGGTTTTCAATTGACTGCAGGGATTGGAGACACTGAAAGTAAACATGATTTTCATGTTTTTAAAAGCACACTAAAACATTGAATACTAACATGACATGTTGTAGACATTGTGGCTGAATGGAAGAAAATCATATCATTATTTCTTGGTATTGGGATGGTATTCAAAAAAGACTAAATATGGGTATTTAAAACTCATAAACCCGTTAACTGTCCATTAGTGACACAGTTCCACCAGGTGATTGGAAGGTATCAAAAGTGCTCCAGCAACACTTGTACATCAGGAAACAACTTTATTACACCGACCCACTTTGGCTTGTATCTTCCTTCAAGGTCATGGTAATCAGAAGGTGGCAGGTTCAAGCCCTGTTTTGACTGTCACATGGTGATGCGTCCTTGGGTGAGACACTAAACCCTAAATTATTACCACTGCTGCGTAAGTGGCATATAAACAGGTATAAAGCGGCGTGGATGTGTTAGCTCATACTAATGAACAATTTAGATACTCTGAACCATCAGTGAGTAAATTTTAGAGTGAGTTGGTGTGAATGGGGTGATTTAAAGCTGCTTTGAGAAGTCAAAGAGACTAGAGATTAGAAAAGCACTATATAAGCTCAAGCCCATTGACCATTGAACTTGCTCTGTTGACAGCAAGAGAAAATATCAATGACCACTGTAACATGATGTTATTTATTTCGAAATTAAGTATTCATAATTAAATAATTCAGAATTCAAGTATTATCCCTCATGTATATGTGTTTACATGGAAATATTAATTTCTAGTTGAGTTTTAAATGGAAAACTTGTTTATTTTCCTTTATTCAGTTCTGAATTAGGTCTGGGGGTTGGTTATGGTTCTGATGGACAGGGGGCAGGCGTGACGTGGTGTTGTACATCTACTTGAAGAAAGCAAACTCCAGTCAGTGTCTCGACAGCATCTCTGTCAAGGAAACCTTGTAAAACTTGGAAGCTACTACTTTATAAAGGTCTGCATTTTTAGGCTTACGTCCATCCACTCTTTCCATTATTTCCAAGTCTTCTAAGGCTCTAATTAAATTAGTTGTCATGGCTCGCTTCAGGCAACCATCCTGTTCCTGTCAGCCTCCCGTCATTGCAACAGGAAAAGGAAACAATTATGCCCAGAACAGAATAAGCATATACATGATCGAGGAATTATTGAATTCAGATGTAAAATTATAATAAACCAGCCACCTACTTTAGGATAAAGTTTTATTCAGAATAAGTGTTTTCATTTGAAAGTAGGTGTTTACAAGATCACTTTTTCTTTTAAAAGAAGATTAATGTTTAGTTCGGAATTAGAGCTCCCATGTAAATGTGGTAAATGACAAGAAAAGACCTAAGCCTGTACCACCAACACAAGAGGACTGGTAAATTCTTGTTGTTTAAAACTTGTTCATAAAAACAGAATGATCGTTCTAAAGACGAGCAGAACTTTTTTTCTCAGATTGAGGTTAAATGACAAGTACAAGGAGACAGGCTGAGCAGGTTGCATGGATAATAGACACAGCAACAGACACACTTGAATTAATTGCAACATATTGCTTCATAGTGAGAATTCCTATAATCTCCTCTGCTTCCCCAAATTCCCGAGGGTCATTACCTACCAGAGCCATGCATGAGAATTATTAACAGACAACATGTCCTTGACGTGAGTGAGGGACGCATATACCAGGCAGAGTTTTAGGGAGGCATCTGCTCTTGAGTTGCACCATAATGAGCATCTTATGAAAACTCTATCTGAAAATTTGGCTCCATGTATGTAGCAGCAGACAATAAGCTGTCTGCCATCTGGGAAACCATCAACACTCTGCTTCCCAACTCTCTTACACACACACAAACACACTGGTGCATTGGAAATGATCTGAAGAAGTTCTTCAAATATAGCATACTGTGTGAGGCATGTGTTTTGTAACCATCTATTCTCTTTGGTGCTCTTACTAGGCACCAAAAAGGAAATTCAGGATTCATTGTTCCTCTTGTCAGGATGTGTAGAACATTGACATTTCTGCATGTGTGAAAAGTTTTCTCATCTGACATTAGACAAGTCTTGTCTTTATTCTGTCCCTCTGTCTACACATTCGGTCTGTAGGGGAAAGTTTCGACTCAGTGGAGCATGGATTTGTTTGAGTTTCAGCATGGTGTTGGAATTTTACCAAATCTTTGAAGCTGGAGAGAAATGAGATTGTGGCTGTAAAATAAACTGAGATCACGTTATTATGCTTTGATACAGTTCTGGAAGCTTTGGCTGACACAATCTTGTGTGTGCACAGTTAAGTTCTCACAACACAGGAGTGATTATCTTTGTGAGCGAGGCACTAGTAGGAAATGTGGGCCTCATGAATAGATATCTCATGAGGCCAAAACTTCACAACCAGTGCTGACCCTGCACAATCTCCACGACTGCACCTGCATGTATTGATAGCCGAAGTCCCAACAAGCACATGCTCAGGGACAGGGTGGTTTTTTTGTACGAATCAGACCTTTGGGCATGCTCAACTCCTCAAATGCTCAGGAGTCAAAAACATGAAAAAAACCCTGCATTTTTTTAAGTCCTTCCTCAAAACCACTTATTTCATTGCCGAATAAGAAATGCCTCCAACATAGGAGTTGTCCTGCTGGTGTAACACAAATAAAAATGTAGCACTTTTCATGACTTCTCTTGTCACTAAGAAATATACACAAAAAGACATATAGATATAAAAGACGATAGGCATTATAAACTTGAACGGCAAAAAATGAAAAATCACCTTGTCTCACTAAGAATACTTATCAGAAATTGCGCCGTTTAAATATTTAATTTGTGCTCCATCATAAAATAAATTGATTAAAAGTTTCAAGATATTTAATGCTGCTTTTCCATACAAAGATGAAAAAGTGTTTTTAAACTATTATAAAATATAATCACAACAATGAATAACTAACAATCTAAAAATGCATAACTAACTAAAACCTTCATCAATATTTCAAAAACAGGATTAACCATGAGTGGGCTCTTTCCTGCCACTGTTGCTTCCTTCCACAGCTAGGTAAAAGTACATGGTTGTTTCATAATGGCCTGTAGGTGTAAGTGTGAGTCTGACTGCTTATCGTTATGTGCTAGCCTGGTGATTGGCTGGCAATCAGTCGAAGGTGTGACCAGTTTCTTTCCCATGACAGATGGGATAGGCTCCAGCCCCCCACAACAGGTACAGACAACTGAAAAATTGAAGGAAGACAGGACATTATCTTTCGTGACTCAGTCTTTGAGCACTTTTGGAAGAACATTGTTTAACAATTCGACTCAATTATGTTTCAAACTATTTTTACATGTACAATCCAAGTTTTTTCCCTGCAACTTATATGTAAGGGTGTTTTGCATTTATGTTATTATGCATACAGTATATTTTTTTTTAAAACAAAAAAGATATTTCTTAAAATATAATTGATAATTTTTTAAGCTTATCCAAATTAAATGAACGATAAATGGAATGAAATACATTTAATGTATCAGTATGATACAGTCATTGACATAAACCAAGTAATTCTTTGCACCTCTCTGGCTCTGCAGCTCTCCTGAGAATTCAACAGGTTTGTGTATTTTGTATTTTTTTTAATAGTCCCCATAAAAATGTAATCATTTCAGACCAATCTTGTTGAATTCATATTATCTGTAGAACCTGTAGTAGTTTTTGAACCATAGTTTTATTAACCGTGTAAACCTTTATTTATCACTTGCAGCGGAGCTGGGAAACTTATCAAGTTTCAAGTTCAGTAGCAAAATAAACAGAAGCATGGTTACAGCACAGCATTTTGGTTAGCAGTGTGGCAGTGGGGAGAGCAGGATTAGGCAGTTTTCCCAAACCCACCCACAACAAAGCCACAAAGAGGGAGAACGGTCAGCTGCTGCAGGATGTGATGCATGCAGAGGTGGAGGAAGACGGCCAGATCAAGATGTTCAGCATGTACCAACAAGGCACCTGGACTAGGTGGGAGCATGCTTAACAGTGTAAGATCCCTTTGTCAGAGCACTGGAGAGCTGGACCCCAGCACATGAAGTTCCCTATCCGGTCAGTTTGTGACATTCTGCCTGGTACAGCCAGCCTGCACTGCTGTGGCTCAGCAGACACTCTGCCATCTGTGCCAGCAGAGAGGCACCTTGGAGCACATCTTCAGTTGCCTTCTAAAGGCGTTGGTAGTACAGCTGGTGCCATGACGAGGCCCTTAGGGGGAGTTGTTCAGGTATTTGAGTATGATAGTTTATAAAGGATTTTAAAGGATTTAAATATCAGTCATAAATCAAACATAATAACTGAGTAACTCAGTAATACATTTTTATGTGTGAGAAATACCAGTTGTGGTGTGTGAGATTGTGAAAAGGTTCAAATGTGTGTCACACACTGAAGGGCCATTTACACAAGGCCTTAAACGGTCAAATCCGATTAGTTTTCATTGTGTTTTGCCTTGCTTTGACGTGGGAACTCTATGTGGATTGCCCAAATCTGGTAACTTTTGAAACCAGACTCCAGAGTGGAGAGTTTTCAAAATGCTCTCCATGCAGCACCGTGTAAATCCAAATCAGAGCGTTTCAGGGTGAAATGCTGAAATCACCAAATGCGCAGTACTCTTTCACAAGAAGGCTGCACGCGCATACCAGGAACAACAACAGCTTCAGTCTTCTACCATGTATCAGGTGTGATGCTTACCGTGCTCGGTTTGTTGTCTAGACAAAACTATCCAGACAGATTTGTTGTCTGAACTGATTTGTTGTCCAGAAAAGAAACTCCTGGTCTTTGTGCGTCCACTCGCCATTGTTGTTTGTGAAAAGTTTTCTTCAAAAGTTTTCTTCTTCGTACTTGTATTGTAGCAGCGCTGCCCTTTCTGCAAACCTACATCGGCATCTACTGGACCGACATGCATACTACAGAGGTTTAATTCGTATCCAGCATCTCTGTCTGAACGCAGATCGTCTTTGAATACGCAAAGGAAAGTCTTTGCGTTTATAAGTCATAGAGTCTCCATGTAAACATAGCCCGAATGCGTGATATTTAAGAGCCCTGCAATCAAAGTTGGGTGCCAGAGTTTCACCGGCCAGTCATTGAATCAAACTCTCAAACTTCATGAAGTAAAAGGTCAGCTGTACAAAAGAGCCAACTAGAATCTCATGGAGGCTGCAGAAAAAGCTTTAAATTGGATGTGGATCCAGTGGGGGGGATCCGTGGCTGATCACCGTTGACTTGGTTAGCCCGGTGATCAAAGATCAGAAAAATCCAATGACCCCAAGTTCATCACAGAAGATGTGTCCAAGCAGCACCATTTGGTTTTTGTAAAACTACTGCCTCTGATAGTTATGAAAACTGAGCAATTGAGATTCAAGGATTACTGAAACACTTTTCTTTTGCCCTATCATCATCACATAATTTTATCATCACCATTATTACACTAATATTTTCACATATATTTCTATTTTTTCATTTTAGTTCAGTGATTACATTAAGGGGTACTGTAAAATCAGGGGTGAATAAAGTTTTATAATATTGATTTAATAACTATCAAACAATCCAAATTTGTAGTTTTGTCATAATTAAGATGCCTGTAGTGAAATTTTCATTCAAGAAAAATGTCATCTTTAAATGTCAGTGCCACATAAATGGATGTACCTAAAAAACACATACATTTACTATTTTCATCGTAAAAAAAAAAAAAAATACAGTAAATCCTAAGCTGTATTTAGCCACAAATCCATTCCAGTTATCAAACCAGAGATTGTATGGAAGTCTTTTTTTTCTTGGTCACAAGCAACAAACAAACTAAATAAAATAAAGAAAATCTTCTCTGAGGAAAGGATGAGAAATGTGTATGAAAAAAACATTTGATGTTTCAGGGACCTGGTCATGGAACTAAAGAATCATCCATATGTTTTCTCCCATTTAGCGCCCTCTGCTTTCTCTCAGGTGGACAGAATTGGTAAGTTGTGTGTGTGCAAGTGTGTGTGAAAGGCGTGCCAGGCCTGACCAATTTCTCCCCTCCTGTAATTTCATTAAAGAAATATAAAATGGCAGGCCATTAAGGCAAACGCATTCACCCACCTCTTATTGAGAGATGCTTTTAGAACAATTGGATTCTCCTCAAATTGTATGGTGCTCCAACACTCAATACACACAGGAGCACACACTCCTTCCCAGTCTTCAAGATATGAGTGTGGCTTGGTGAAGGCTGAAGGTGGAGCTGGGGATGGGTGGCATGGCACTTTTTAAGTGATAAATTGCCACCTCAAACATGGCCGCCTGCTCACCCTGGCCTCTTATTTAACAGAAATAAGTGAATGAAAAGGAAGACCCACAGAGACTGGAAAAACAGACAAATCTGAACTTCAACCCCACCCCTCTGTGTTGCATGCCTCCATCCCTCTCCTCCTTGCCTCTTCCATCTGAGTTATTAGGGATGAGAGGAAGTCATTCTTGCAGTGTGGTTATTAGTATTGATCTGAGCACCGTTCAACAGCCGTTTCCTGCTGATTTCCTCTCGTTTGCCCTCCCTCCCTCCCTCCCTTACTTTATGTCCTGTAATAGCCCCCTCCCAGCCCTCCCTTCTCCTTACCCATCCATCTTTGGCTCTCCAGCTGCTCGGCGGTGAAGTTTTTTAACATAGTGCTTTGTCCGCCTTGTCCGACTGATTTACCGTGTATTGTGGCCTTAATACGGCTACACACAAGCACAGCAACTGACCACAGAAACAATAAATTCACATTCAAGCTCAGGTCTGAGTATTTTATTGACCAATAAAGAGTGCACACACACACATCCACTCTGCTCCTGCTGTTTGCTCAGAAAGCAGTCACTCACTCACACACACACATCTATTATTGAAATAATCACTATTTACTATGGGGACCTTTGACTCTCCTTACACTGAGCCGTGTAATACTCCAGCTGGTCTGCTGCTGTTGTTCCTTTTATTTTTTGAAGACCTACAGTTACCGCAGTGACAATTAAAGCACTGAAATACAAAACACAATTAGTAGCCATTTGCACTGTATGTAAACTCAGCCACTAGCGGGCTCTAAATCAAACAATAACAAAAGAAAACACAGAGATGCACCATCAGCTCAGTTTAACTGAAGTCCTTATTGAAAAAGGCATTGGACTCTAGAAACTAAAAAGCAGCAGAGATATGTAGAGGTGGGTGGAGCTTAGCAGCATGTCTCTCATCATTCTAAAGCCGCCTCCACGTCGAATGTGACTCTGCGACCTGGGCAACCACTCTCCACGTAAAGTCAATTTACAGCTGCAATGGGGTGGAGCTAACCCTCCTGCGACACAATCAAGGCAACTGCATCACTCATCGCTTGGTCGCCAAAGTTGAAAAAGTTGATCTTTTCAGGCCATATCACGTGTGGCTGTGTGGTAAGAGCCGATCACCTTTGTGTGGGTGTATGACAACTCCCGTGATAGACTGTCCTTACTCTGGTAAACAGAGTGACAATCCATGTCCATTTGGGAAACATTGCTTAGTGAGTACATTAGTTCTACCTAGACGGGACTGCAGAGAACTCACAGATGATGCTGCTGCAGTGCCATCAGTGCAGTGTTTTGTGGTGGTAGGTGGGTGAAAGTATACAGTTGGAATAACCTCAGCTAATGCATCTTAATATATGACATGATATGATCGTAGTGAAACTAAAGCAACATGACATCACTGACCAGCAGTGACCAAAATGAGGCATTTATGGGCAAGCAGCAACTTGGGCGGGCAACACAATTTCAGTTTGATGCAAATGCAGTTTAAGGGTCATGGGGTACAGAACTGAGGTGATGGAGTTAGCAATAGTAGAGAGTGGTGTCCGGATATTGTATTTTTGTTTGACAACCCAGAAGTAGAAATTGAATGGTTTCATTGTATCAGTGTTTCATGTTTTCATTATTGCAGAAAAGGTTCATGACATTTAAATGATTAGTTAATCAAGATAATCTGAACACATGAGCCCCTGTCTCATGATTTAGTTTAAGGAGGCAAGCTTATCGGTTGACTGGCACCATGATGGCATTTAACCCCAGATGTGGTTTTACATACCAGCTCTGGCTCAAGATGCTATGGCTTTCATATCAGGTGAAATTTTCTGCCTTGTTGTGGCTGAATCTCCTTGCTGTCACAGCTTTTCTTTTCCCTTAAATTCACCCCATCAATAAGCTTCTATGGACATTTTATGAAAAATCACAATAACTCGCCTCACAAGTCATATTTTTGCATTTCCCTACAACACAGCCAGTGAGCAGCTCTGGGTGATGGCATAGCGGGAATCAAGCGGCATCTCATTTCTCAGGAGCATGTTTTCACCCCTACCTTTTGACCAAGGGGGAGGGGTAAGGGAGGGGGAAAAACAAAGGGGAAGGGCTAAGGGGTACAATTGGAATCGACCCTCAGTGTTTCTCTTGCTCTAAAAACTGCTGGAAATAAGTGTTAAGATACAAGATAATGATCAGCATCCCCTTTACTAATGAAGCATTTTAATAACAGATTAAAACATGTGTATCATTCATAGAACCACTCAATATCACCCTCATTATGCGGGTACATAGAATGCATTTGCACACAGATTGGGAATAGATTAACAGCCAGATTAGATAAAAGTGCTTATTGGGCGGTTTGTGTATCCTTATTATTGGCTTGGCTCTTTTTTGCCTCAGTAAACAGCTGACATCCACTTCTTGATGGCGGGGATTTACTAAACACCATCAGTTTCCAACCCAATTCACCAGTGTTCTATTGTAACTCCCACCTCAACCTTTGGCTGCAGCCGTAATCAAGCCACCAATCCAATAGATCGTTAGTTTTAGCATGCTTAGTGCTATCGGCATGTCCTTCCTCCTTGACCATGTCTATTAGTCTTGGCTAATAGAGCAGCCGTCAGTAATGAAGACACACTACATAGTTCCTAATGGCCGGTGGAAAGGATGTAAACAAGGTCAAAAATAAAACACCAGAATGAGAAGAAAAGATGGAAGGCCATCAATTCAGGCAGGCCAATACTATCCCAGCTCACAGCTGCAGAAACAAACAAAGCTATTTGTAAAGGAAAAAGGTAAAAAATAAAAAAAAAGGCTTGCTCTTGAGGGAAATCATTGCGAGGTATGTTATCTAACGTTCAACTTGGCCTGTCCTCTGTTGTGGGGAGGCTGAGCACACAGCAAGGGAATCGCCCAGGTTAAATGCTGCTTAGAAACTACCGTTTTTAGAAGTGCAGTTTATAAATAGAGGACAGTTTCTGAGGGACAGAAGCAGGGACAGTCATTTAAAGGTAAAACAGAGACACTAACAAGCATCGACTAATAGGGAGGGGTATGTATCGAGAAATATCAAAGAAAGGTAGTAAAAGTTTGTAATTTACTGTTAATATAAAACTTCATTTAAATAGAGATCTGAAAGTTACAACAAGAAAGTATGGTATTTAGTAGTAACAAAAGAAATAGGAATGAATACTTAAATGAATACAGCACACATGACTGAAATATGGAGACTGACTATTCTGTTTCAACAGATTAATATACTTTTTCTTTTTAAATCTTTAAAACATTGTTGCAGAACGAAAAGATAATGCTCTTGTGAAAAGGAAACAGGAAGAGAGTTGTTGTCAAAAATGTGGTTCTTTCATGAACTATATGGATCAGTACACTAAATGAAATTCATGGTGTGCTAGATATCAATTGAGGCAGAAGCTCAGTCTGTTAGTCCTGTTAGTTGTGAACCTGAGGGTTGAGAGTTTAACGGTCTTGTTACTCAAAACATATTTTCACCATTTTCTTTTTTTAATGCCAAATCTGTGTCCATTCCCTTGCTCCACCCTCCAGGGTATGTGTACTCACACAGACCCTTTAAAATATATTCCCTAATGATGTCTTTGGGGGATATACCAGTTCCTACAGAGTGAAGATGCACCCTGAGTCAGATGAGTTTTTTTAAACTAAAGCTGACTCCAGGGTGGGGGGGCTGGCAGTTTCAAGAAAATGGTTCGCAAACCTGGGTGTAAGATATGCCAGTTCCCCTCCTTAGCACTGTAAAATTGGCCCTAACAATGAACACCATCTTGCTTAGCCACTATTTTATGCACAGCTTCTCAGTCAAAACATCTTCATTAAGTCATGTCACAGCTGTAGTTTGATTGGGATATGGAGTTGAGCTATACTACCCTTCTGCATGTAGACATGCATATGGAAAGTAGCAATCAACTGAGAGTAGCATATTCATCTAGCATATTCTGAAATGTTTTTGGAGAAACCAGAGAAAAATGGATGAATGCTTACAACCACAGTCATTCAAAGTATGGATATTTTTTTAACTGGTCTTAAAAAGCCCCATTTTTGTTAGAAAGGTCCCATATTTTGCTCCTTTGCTGCAGTTTAACGTGGATGCTTGATGTCTTCAGGAAACGTAGAAATACTTTGGTCCAAAAAGCCTATTAATAAAGCACAGCTGCATTGTTTCCACACTCACTTAACCCCTCTGTTCAGAACTGCTGGTTTTGAGGGTGGTCACCGTCCTCTGCTAGTAAGCTAGAGTGGAGCAGCGTACATGTGGGAATACACAATAGACCCGCTGGGAAACTTGAGCAAAGCAGGTGCTCCAGCCACATGCCGCTTACAGTTCTAATCACATACTAACCACTAATTGGCAGGTTACCACACACATGGTTGCAAAAGTGAATCTCCCCCCCCCCCCCCCAACATCACAGGCTGAGGCACAACATGCTAACTGCCATAGAACAGCTGCAAATTAGTCTACCTTCTAGGCTAATGTTAGCAGAACTTGAGGCGTAATTGGGTGAGTAAAGGACTGATTATATACAGCCAACTTCTCTTCACGAACATACATAAACCCTTAATACATGCTGGTTACCAGATAACAGCAAGCTGATTCACACAAACATCACAGAATAGCGCACAACATGCTAACCTAGCCTACCTTCTGGGCTAATGTTGGCAGAAACGAAGGGGTAATTGGGTGGGTTAAGGACTGATAAAATTCAGCCAACTGTTAAACTCCTCTAGACTAATGTAGGAATGTTCATACTTCCGACTTTCAACAAGTAATGTTAACACTGACAAACATCTGCAGTTACCCCTGCTGGTAGCATTAGCTTGTAGCAATGAGCAAAATAAAAACTACACAGCGTAAAAATACTCACATTTCCATCATCAGGTTTGGTGATGTATGGTGTGTTGAACTGACTGAAATTGAATAAGTAGTCGGACAATAGCACACACATACAGGTTTTAGCCGACTGTAGCTGCTCATTCCCTTCAAAAAAAAAAAAAAAATTGATCCACTGGGCCCTTTGGTCCTCCAAGGCTGGTAGACTATATGCAAAGATATGAGGATGTTAACAGTCAACAACTGAACAGTGACAGCATCTGAGTTCAGACATGCTGAACGCCAATCTTTAGCTAAGAATATAAACAACATGGCGGCACTATGCACAGATATTACTCCAGCAGGGGGGAGGGGGGTGTATTCAGACAGAACAATCAGGTAAGGTATGGTAATCAAAAAACATACTGTAACCCAACAGTATATTCACAGACTCAACAGCTCACCAAATGCAATGAGTTTACACTTACGCAGCCTGCTTAAAAACAGGCTGTCTATTATCATATTTTGTGGGCCAGGGGAAAGGCCAAAAACCCAAAAAATTGTTCAAAAGCCCTAAAAAAGTGGTTTTTGCATAATATGTCCCCTTTAGAGTTGACATATTGGTGATTACTTTATTTCAACAGAATAAAAGACAAATCATTTATGCTTGATTTAAGATGGTTATTTTAGGCCACATCTTAATATTGGATAATTTAGAAAAGATATTGAAAAATTTAAAGATTAAAACTTTTTTAAACACATAAATACCTTAAAAAGAGAAATAAATATTTCAGCAAAGTTGTTGAAGAGTGTGATATTTTCTAGTAAACGTTTAAAACACTGATTAGTTTTTACAAAGTAAATTTATTTTTAAAACTGTATTTTTTTTTTTGTTGGGGTGTTTGGGAAAGTGTGGGAGATAACAACAGCCTTCTTGTTGTGACTGCGCGGATATCATCATTTAGTGCTGTCATCTGCTCGCAGACAACATGCAAAAAGGCTGGTAACACTTGCAAGTGTGAACACTGTGAGAAACCACTGAACTATAGGCATTGATAAGAGACACAAAACTATGGCTTTTCTTGCATACCCTTTTAATTTATTGCACACAGTCTTGATGTACTGTATGTGTATGTGTATTCAGATGTTAGTAAGATGTTTCTGTAAGTCTATCTGTGAATATCACGTCCACTATTTGCAGTCTCCTCTCTCCGCTCTTCTCGGTTGAACCAAAAGTTGGTCCCAAATGCTATGTTGAGGATCCTCCCAGAGGTCTTATTTGCATGTTGAAGAGAGAGGAAAGTATTCTGACATGCCAGACGGACAGTTCCATATATCCGCCACGGAAATATTTCACCAGTCCATCTGGGAAAGAGCCGTTGAAAATGTTTTCAGAGAACCTTCAAAAATAGCTGCAGCTGGTGATTGGACAATCAATCTGCTCATTACATTCATCACAGACCCTTTAGCCTTTAGCTTAAATTACATTTCAGTCCTTATACTGTTGTCTTAAATTAAATTATACCACAAAGTCGTAAGATTTACCATCCATATGTGACATGAACCTCATCAACATCAATCCACATCAAGTTCGCAGGTACACTTCTGAATAGAGCTTGTTTTGCCAGGTATCTTTGAGTAACCATGACTACCATAGACCAATCAGCAATGTCTGTGGAGAGTTTTCATGTTCTCCCACTTTCCCAGCAGTGATCCCTGGTTGGGAGAAGAGCAGAAACACAAATTCCCCCAAGAGAGGTTGATGTGATGTTCTTTGCTCCTCTTGTCTGAAATCCTGCAAGACGGACATGCAGGATTTCAGACATTGAATCAGGTAAGTCTGTCTGCTCTGCAAGGCCAAGAGGAAAGAGGAGAGGGGAGGAAAATTCAAGGAGCTAAAGTCAAGGATTAAACCCCATCAATTTGTTAAGAGTTTGTCTGTGATAAAATCAGATGGAGTGAAACATTAAAATAAATGTGTTAGACAAAATTTTCTATGAAAAAGTAACTGTCACAATATTAGTTTGATGTCAGTGCAACAGTCCAAAGAGTTGTAGGTTATATGTAATCTGAATCCTTGATGACCTGATTCTTATTTTAGGCCTTTATCTCTAAAGATCGCAATTTTAAGAAATGTTATACTAGGAATATTCCCTTTCTGTTTTCTGTTTTTTTTATGTTACATAGTTAAAGTCTAAGTTAGGGTGACTGTTTTTATTTGGAAACACTTCGTACATTTATCATATATATTAAATAAAGATATTAACACATAATTAATATACATGGTTGCAGATACATCCTAAAAGAATGCCTATTTAAAAATTATAGAGTTACAATCAATAAATGTTATTATCATCAATGAATCAAAACAATAATTCATTACGTGAATACTAATGCATCTTCCTCTTACAATGTTTGCAGTTTTTAACCAAACAGAAAATATAAAAAATAAGATGAAATACAGAGACAAACCCATAAAAACGTTAGATTTATTAGAATTTATACAGTGTTTATTTTTAAACAATACAGATGTTGCCTCACATCACACTTCAAATTACAGGAAGTCAAATGGATCTTAAAGACATGTCTCCTCTGCCCTCTCTCCTCCAGCTCATTTCCTTGCATCTATGTATCTTTGGTGGGAGGAACTAGGATGCAAGGAAGGGATCCATGTGGAATACGACAATTGAAATGCAGCCTGTGGCCACTGGTGGCTGATTGTAGGCTTGGTCAGTAGTCTGATGCTGCATTCACACCGCATAATTGTACTACCTCGGCAATCACTCTGCATGCAAAGTCAATGTAAAACCGCGATTGGGTGGGGCTAACCCTCCCACAATGCAACAGCCGCTTTTCACACTACCACATAGCTTGTCGCGCGATGTCAAAGTAAAAAAAAAGTTGCTCTTATCAGACGATGCCGTATGTGGCTGTGCGGCAACAGCCAATCAGCTGTGTGTGTGTGTGTGTGTGTGTGTGTGTGTGTGTGTGTGTGTGTGTGTGTGTGTGTGTGTGTGTGACGGTGCCCGTACCCGTTCAGACTACAGAGGAACAATTTATGTCCATGTGGGAAACATTAGTCAGTGAGGACATTAGTTTCGCCTAGATGGACTGCAGAGAACTCCCAGATAATGCTACTGCAGGGCATCAGCTGCAGTGTTTTGTGGTTGAAAAGGATACAGCCGGAATAATGTCCGCTTATACGTCCCATTATATGATATATGATATGATCGCAGTGTAATTCGAGCAGACATGACGTCACCGAGCAATGTGACGACAGCAACGGTGACCAAAATGAGGTATTTATGGACACGCAATGATACGTCAGTGGGCAACAAGATTTTGGTAGCTGGGTCGCTTGCTGTGTGAACGCAGCATAAGAGTCCAGTTCTGGCTGTCACATGGTGATGTGTCCTTGGGCAAGACACTTAACCCTGAGTGCCTCCAACTGCTGCGTCAGTTTTAAGTGGCATGTAAATGGGCATAAAAGGGCGTAAAAGTGTTAGTTGATACAAATGGACACCTGATATAGAAACTCCAACCATCAGTGAATGTGTGAATGGTTAGATATGACCTGCAGTGTAAAGTATATTTAAGTCGTCAAAGACTAGATAAGTGTTATATAAGCTCAAGTCCATTTACTATTGAACCATTTTTATCATATAAAGCCACTTTGGAGAGGCTAATTTGTATTTTGATTGAAATGGCAGATTACACAAATAGGACATATAGTTTGAAATGACATTTCCAACCAAAACAACAAAAACATTGCCAGTTCATCATCTGACTTGCAGATGTTGCTTTTTGAAGCTCATGTCATTGTGCATAAAGCTGTCCCAATATTTAATCAAGTCAAGCCCCTTTCTGTGTCACTCTTCTTTCTGTTGCTACTTTCATCCATCACCATCCTCTCCTGTATTTTGTTTTTATAAATTCATCTATTGGGGACCACAGTGGAGCGTGGCATGGCTGGCTACCAAACTTACAAATTACTATACACAAGTGAGGGGTCTTTGAGAGTGAGAGCAGCATACATGTGAGAGAGATACTATTCTCTCTGTTGTAAGTCCTTGTCCTGCTGGACTGACTTCAAAAGTATTATTTTAAGGGGGAAAATATATCTCGCTGCTTTAAACTTTGAAGTAGTCTTACTGAAGTTACCTTTTGGTCTCACAGAGTGTTGGAACCTCATGCCCCCTCACAAACAGCTAAAAGAAAAACTCAATCAGTTTAGACCAAACATGGTCCATGCACCAGGCTTGTTGTAAAAATGAATCATTGTATTAACGACTTGTTAAGCTTTCACTGCCAGCCTCCAGTGGACACTTGAGAAACTGCATTTTTTTTTTTTTGCATTAAGGCATTGTTGGAATGTTTCAACACCAGAGGTTGTTATTTGTTCATCAGTGTTTGTATGAATTTTTAAGTGTTTCAGGGTGTCTTTTTAATGTGTGACATGTTCTTCCTCTTTTTCTCCAAAGCTATATTTAAATAGACTTTAGAAATTTGGCAACATGAGATCGTCATTTTAAAGGTGCTGTTTGCCAGAGAGACTGAAAAATGTCAACACTGAGCAGGACAGCCAACTTCACTTTCTGTAAAAAATGGTGGTGAATGGTGTAGAAGTCGGTCAAATATCTAATTCTGACAGCTGACAGCAGCAAAGAAGGAACTGTTTATAGTTTGGCAGCAAAGCTGGGAATATCTCCATGGGGTCAGTGCAGATTATAATCCAATTCACTGCAAAGTGTGAACACTCTCAGCTGATTGAGATGGAAAAGGAAATGAGGGAGGCTAATTTAACTTAATGTGTAGAGTAAGCAGGAAAAGGGTCTTCCAGATTTGACTCTTGCTGAGCTTCATTAGTGTGTGTGATAATATAGAACGAGCCAGGACTGCATTGAAATTAAAAGGAACGGATGAGGGTGCTTAGATGATCAAAACTGTGCTGTGGTATTTTGTGCTGATTTGCTGCTGTTTAATGGAAGGAGAATTTAAGTCTTTTCACTTTTTCTTTCTGGCTTTAAAGCAACAATATGTAACTTTTTCAGCTCTTGATCGCAGTTTTGAAATCATTCACAGCTTCACAACACTAGTTTGAGCCCTCTTCCTAAAAAATAAAGGAAGTTAACCTGTCTCAGTACTTTCTGATACAATGCAGTGGCTAAAAGATGTGCAATGACAGACAAGCAATAGCTGCCATTCTCCCTTTGAAAGCTCTTAACAATTGGATCAACACTTCGCCATAAGGTGCAAGTTACATATTGTTGTACTAAATAGAACTGAAGTTCATTTGAGAACTGTCAGAAACTTTATATTATGATGGCATCATGAGCTCACATTCTCTTTTGTCTTTGCACTATTGTACTCTTACAAGATTGTGGCAGACTTTTATAACACATTATATAATCTCTTGTCAATCAAATTAGTTGAAGAAAGAAGAACCACTTATGAATCTGAAGTTGTGAGTGTAGATGTGTAAAGCTCCATAAAATGTGGAGACACTGTGATTTATCATAATTACCGTAAATCTTAAGTAAAGTGTAGAGCTTGTGTTAATGTGTATTTGTCACATTCGTTGGCATGACTCTCACTGACATCTCCTGATCAACTTGACAGAAGAATGATATATTTGGAGAAATGATGAATAATCATCCACATATTTAAAAATATTTCAGCCTGTTTTGCAAAGACTTTAATTAAATGTATAGCTCATATTTGCATTCCACCACCGGGGGGGCTCTTCCTCAAAAGTAAAGACAGTGAAGACAATTGCAAAGCAATCAGGATTTTCTCTTAACAGGAACCAACAAAGTCCCTTTTTATGACTGGATTTCCCTTTTTATGAAAATTATTCATCAAATAAAAACAGTGGTTTGTTGTTTAATACACCTTTCAGAATTCAGCTTTTGTTAGAGAGTCTATAATTATTCCAACAAAAAGTTGACAACAGAGCTAGGCAGACAAGGGTCAGCTGGGGATGGAGGAGTGGGTGTTGGAATTAAGAGACTGGTTTTAC
Source organism: Scarus forsteni (assembly GCA_036419115.1). Lineage (NCBI taxonomy): Eukaryota > Metazoa > Chordata > Actinopteri > Labriformes > Labridae > Scarus > Scarus forsteni. The sequence continues at coordinate 10,625,257 of JAZDUH010000083.1, read as the reverse complement.
AGAAGGTGCAGGGATTGAACAATCATAATCACATATTATGCAAATATACTTTTGTGGTTTACACACATAGATATGAATCCTTTGCATGTCCCTCCCACCACAACCACAATATAAGAAAAAAACTCATCCTTGCAGAAATTTGTGCCATACCCAAATGGGAGACGTTCCCTACGACAGGTGTTCCTTCTTCTTACAGGTTGCTTCAGCCGTTAAAACATGTCTAGTAATATCTATGTGTTTTCAGTTAACATGAGAGCACAGCATTTAAAAAGCTAAGCATCATCCTAAGTGGAGCATGGCTGGAGAAAGCTCCAGAGGATTTACGCTGAAACAGCCTATCCTGAGCAGGGATGAAATAACAGGGTTTATAGGCATGCTAGAATGTCTTAGCATTTAAAGGAACTTCAAAAACATTGAACTGCGTTGATTGAATCAATTATGTTCTGTCATTGCTAAACAAACCTGGCATGCTTTGTGAAATCCATTCACATAAACAAATAGTGTGGACAGTAACTGTGTTCCCAAAATGTGGCACACAAAGTTTCATATTAATAATAACTGTAATTAAAACAACATGATCGTTGCACAAAACTGTTAATCAATTAGGCTACACGACTGAAACTGTTCAAGAAAGTCAGTGATGGTTGAATATAAAAAGGCATGCACTCACAAAGCGTAAAGACACAAAATGGCTGATCTGGCGCTGCTGGAGGACATGAAGTGCAGACACTCTGGCGTCTGTCTCTCTTCCTCCATCACCACACCGCTCAGGAGGGATTCCCTGACAGATTTTCATCTTTGGGGATGAGCTATGGCGTGCCCTTTCCCCCAAACGTCGCACAAACACTCTTTCTATGGAGAGTGATATGCCTTTTCGCCTCCACTTATAAGCCGGACCGCCTCTTAATTCAGCCACCATACAAACTTTTGAGGCAGAGTTATTTACAGCATCATCAGCATTAGTTATGCCCAAGCTAAGCTCCCCTATTAATATTTTGACCTCCCATTGAGTAAAATTTATCTTTTTTGTATTCCCTCTTGGTCCATCGTGAAATTGGTATCATTGAATATTCATCAAGGGCATTCACCTGATCTTTTATATGAACCATGTGGGCAGGGCAAAGCGTTCCTTCAAGTGCGACAGTTAAGAGTTGATTGGGATATGGAAACGGGCATGGGAAGCGCATGTACTCTCTTTTATAAATCAAAGTTTTTGTGCGAGTGTGTTTCCAGTGTACGCCGCCTATGGTGATCTTTCAGATTTATAAATGGGTCTTTGTTCCACGACTGTACTTTAAAATGACGTTGGCAAAATCCATCTACGATTAGTTGAGGGGCCGTTGGGAGGTGTCATACTCCACCAGCACAAAATGTCTCCCAGCTCTAGATACATAGACCTGCTTTGAACACAGTGAAAATGAGCCCAAGGTTTTTGATGATTACTAAACATTGGTCAGCTCATATGTTGATGTGTGAATAAACCTTAATTTATTCTAATCTAGCAGGTCATCTTTTTTCAGAAACTGTAAGGCAGAATCACATGGTAACACTTTACTTTGGAGGTCCACAAATTTCATCGCAATTAGGTATTAATTAGACAAAGTTATTTCTTATTTCTTTGAAATTACCCCCGAAATTTCATGAGAATTTGGTGAAAATTAGCGCATAACTTCTTTAAAATCAGCACATAACTTCCTTGAAGTAATGTCCAAATTTATTTTTGCAAGTCACAATTGGTAGGTTACTGTTTTTTCCACTTTCTTTGAAATTTACTCCAAATTGCAAGGGAAAAAGGTGACGATTAGCAAATAATTTATTTAAAATTAAATTACAACCCACCACAAAATGTTTTTAAAAATATCCAACGTTTCTGCTAGAAGCTGGTGATAAATAGCTGCTTAGTTCTGGTATACAGATGTTAGGTTCATTGTTTCCTGAAAGTTACCTTTAAAATGTTAAGTGAATAATTCAATTTCCAAATAAGCAGCTGATAGTTAGCTATGTGTTATTTAATTTCACCAAGTTCTTTAGTACCAAGTTTGTTGATATGCAGAATAGAGATCACATGCAAAATGATATACCTTTATGATTAGGCCTATAACGTTTTACATGATACAATTAAAGGCGTTAGATGTGATATTCACCAAGAGTGGGGTTGTAAATTGGCCTTACCTGATTGTGATAGACAGCGTGAGTACAGGTGCATGGCAAATGTGATCTGGCCAGCCACAGTTGACGGCCTTGTTGTCAAATGACAGACAGATACACTGACCACATGTGCAAATTCTACATAGTTGACAAGTATTAATTTAACTATAACTGACAACTAACTTCCATTGATCAGGCCAGTTAAATTGTCTAATAATTTCTGCAGAGCTGACATAAAGTGAGTTGTTGTGCCTTTATTTCCAACTTCTTTCTTCCTCATTTTTACGTAATTTCTGCAGAGCAGACCTTTGAAGTAAAGTGAGTTGTGCCTTTATTTCCAACTTGTTTCTAGCTAATTTTTACCTAATTTCTGCAGAGCAGACCTGTAAAATAATTTGAGTTGTTGTACCTTAATTTCCAACTTGTTTCTTCCTCATTTCTGTAGGTCAGCAGATTGAAGTAGTTTCAACGTTTTCATTCTCACAATTTCCATATAGTTTCAGAAAATTAAAACTTCATAATAAAAGTACATAATCTCATGTTTTTTATTTTAAGACATCATAACATGCTAATTATCAATACCACTCTATAATAAATAATCAAGTTACAAATCTTCCATTTCATTAGTCTCCTTGCTTGTTTATCAAGGACGGATGTCTTTGCACCACTCAAGTTAAACATTCCCTTATATTTTCAGACAGTGCTTACAAATACAATAGTTTGAAAACACAGAACAGTGAAAACTGTTTTACAAAGTTTTTAAACTAAAAAAAACAGCATTAATGTCAATACTTACATACTTCTAAACAAAGTTGCAACGCCTAACATATTGTCCAGACACTATTTGTGCATTTTGGCCAACTGTGGTTCCATTAAATAATCGAACACAAAACACAAATGTAATCCCTCTGGTCTGTGTGGTGCTTTGCATAATGTAGACGCTGCTGTAATTTGAACAGCCTTCTAGCCTTCCGAAATAAACTCTGTGGTTCATTTTGAACTGTAGGAAAATGTAACCCTTATTTAAAGGTGCTATGAGGAGAATTTATCGCCGGCGTAATGCTGCGTTCCTGTAACCTTGGAAATGGGAGTGACATCATCTCCGACTTATCGGCGTCCCAGTTGAAGTCAGAAAAAAACATGCCTAACTACCAGGCTATTGTTAGCTGTTGTTAGCACGCCCTGCGTTGTTGTATGAAGAATGTGATTATCACTATGGCAGCATTTTTGTAAATATAAATCTAACAATATGATGTATACAGCTTATCTAGAGCGACACACCCCAGTCAGAAGTGCAAATAAATGGATTATTACAGGAGCTAAATAACTGTTCACACTGGGGGCATCCATCTTCGATTGACACCTCGGGGTGGCGAGGTTTCACCGAGTTCCCAGTGGGAAATTCAGACTTCGGGGGACGTTCCAGTTTTAGTTTCCCACTCGGAGCTCAAAATTCCTACTTCTGACTACAACCTGAACGCACCAGAGACGTGAAGCCAAATGTGTTTTGTTTGTTGTGGTAAATGCAGCATGGATCTTTGTCAGAACTCTGCATTGCTTTACAAGTTCTTTTTCAACAACTTACAGGATGCAAAGCGACGAGGTAATGTATCTCTTTCTAGTTACGTAGCGGTAGTTTTTGATGTGTGACGACAAGCAATGCGGGGAAAAGTTATTATCGTAGTTGTAGACGGCTATATATCGCTACTTACAGCCCGGCGCTCTCAGACGTGTAATATAAATAATAAAATAATATAAATTTGCTCTAGTTTTAATAGTCTTGTTCCTGAAGTTGAGTATCCAGGCCAGTCCAGCCCTGTACGACCCGACCAGGAGGCTAAAGAATAGCATTTATAGATAACCTATTTAGATGCTATAAAACTCATCGATAAGTGTGTATTTCGATCAGGCATACATCTAAAAGTGAGACTTTTTTGTAATTACTTAAAAACTCCTCACAGTCTCTTTAACCAGTTTGTTCCATGAAGATCTATTATATCTTTGGCCATGACAGTAGTATAACAAGGTTACAGACAACACCATTATAACAAGGAAACTGAAAGAAAAAAAAAAGAAAAAGAAAATGATGAGCGAGGGCTCTAGAGTGCATGTCCCCATAAAATGATGTCCTAAAAAACAGGACCTGAGAAACCAGACTTGTTCCTGAAATAATACCCTAACTTTAGCGTCAGCTTTTAAGTATGTTACCAACATGGATTGACCAAATACGGATGTGCCAACAGTCTCTTCATCAATCTGATGGTGTTGCTTCTATGTTTTACATATCTATACACATGTGGTACCAACTGCTTTGATCTTCTCCTCCCCAGCTTCTTAGATTTTCGCTCACTTTCAACAAATCAAGAACCCAGGACATCCTCCGGGACGTAGCCTCTTGTAAACTGGAATGACAGAGAAAATAAAACAGTAACATGGGGGAAGGAGCTCTCCACCTACAGAATCACTTTCACATTTTGATTTATACATCTCACACATGGATGTATTATAAGAACTGGATAGCGTGGCTCCGCCTTCCGCCATGTAACGGACTTGAAGCCAAAATATCCCTCGTCAGGGCGCCGCCATTGTGCAGCCAGTAGAGAATTTGGGCCATAATCCGGACGCAGCTGTCGAACGGTCGCAACACGCTCAGCATACGCCCGTACACAATCATTGTGAAACTGCCGTAAACCGCGGTTATTTTTAAACTCTAATAACTAATAAAAAAGAAACTTTTCAGACAAAAGAGGACTTGGAGAACACGCAGCCCAATAATACTTTAATGTCACCACAGCATACGGATGGGAGAAATATTTCTACGAGGTGTAATAATTTTTTGAAGTTTCACTGCGGCCCGTCCAGATGAATGGGGGAGACGGAAATTTGACCTATACTGCAGCCAGTCACCAGGGGGAGCAGTTTTCGTGGAGGCTTCAATTTGAGCCCAGCATCACGGCGTCCATGTTTTTTACAGTCTATGATCTCACACTGCAACGTATTTAAAGCTATGGTCTACGATTTGGAAGCTTTGTACATATTAATAACACCGTTTATAAGGCTGTTATGGTCCTATGGTCCTATCTACACAGTATAAAGACCAAAAAGAACGAAAAAAATCCATTCAGTATATCCGCTGAAAAGCTGCATACTAGCTGACCAATCAATCCTAAGAACCTGCGACTATTAATTGGTCCGTGAGTTGGTCCGTGAGTCCATCCAATCCCCTGTCTCTCTCACTACGCATCGTCATGCGATGCGTAGTGCGTCATGGTCCCGTCTCCTCCCCTCTACCTCCGGTGAGCAGCTAGCAGCGTTAGCTACTGAACTATCATGGAGCCGGAAAAGCCTAGCGCCGAGACCGAAGCCGCCTCCCTCTCCCGCGGGGCCCAACGGAGCTCTGCCCGCGGGTTGAGGCCTGTTAGCGGGCTAACGGCTAACGGCTAACGAATAGCCTCAGCCAGCCGTCAGACCTTCAGCATCGACCGTTTCGCCCCTGGTTGATCAGGTAATGGCTTTGTTTACTACAGTGGGAGATGTCTGCTGAATAACTCTGGTTAGTTTGTGCCTGCACGGGCTAATAACTTGCAGGGGAGCGGGTTAGCCTGTTAGCCGCTAATCGTTTGCACTGTAAGCTGAGCTGGGGAGGACAGGCTGAGAAAGATAAATCCTCCCCCACACTCGGCTCCGCTCTGGCGGCGCCAGACCCGCATTGCCGCCGGTCCAATTGAAATGGCTACTGCTGTGTGTTATAAGGGAGATGTCTGTCGTGTTTGATACTTTCAGTTGAGCTGAGCTGTTTTTGATTGAGTTTGCTGCTGATATATTGTGCTAGTCGCTCGTAGCTCAGTCCGAGGGGGCTTGATAAGAGGCGAGGCGACATGAGCTGGGGGCGGGATCTTGGAACACGGGGGGGGGAGAGGTGAGGGAAGGGGGGGCAGGCTGCGGTTTCAAATCGTAGACCACAGCTTTAAGCATCTGTTGTTGGTAAAACAGTTGTTTTTGGCTTACATATTGGGGAATTTGTGTTTTAACTGTGCTGAGTTTCAATGAATTGAGTTTTTTTAGACCGAATGTCCACTGTTTTTGAAATTATTATGCCACAAATGCTTGTACCTGGCTATGTTTTGGACTTGTGCACATTTGGTCCATCTTTATTTATTATTAACCACTACAGGGCTCTGTTCAGAGTAGAGTAATCAATTTAGTTCAAACTCTGTACTAACAGAATGAAGGCAACAGTACAAACAGTATAGCTTATGGTGCATATTGCTCTAGTTTCTGAAGCAAAGCAATAAGAAAGAAATGCACAAGCTCTGATTAATAGCCAGCATTAACTTTTGGCACTGAATGGCCGGTTCCGGCAAGATGGCGCCTGAGTAAGACGTGGTTAACTACCTCTGGTGAAGCCTGACCCAATTCGACACTTTTAGCCCATTGAAAGTGCCTGAACTACTCCATTATTTTGATGTAAGCACTCGGTGAACACGCAGGACCAGCTTTGGATCCACTGTTACATGCCGACCAGAAGTGGCACTGAATTTTCTCCATCGGAAAGCGCAGCTAGCATTGCTAACATGTCCGAGGACGCTCCCCTGACTCAGGGCATGCTAAATCAAGCCATGAAGGAGACAATGCAGCCGTTACTGAAAGAAATTCTGAACGACATCCTTCAGCCCATGTTACGAGGACTGGAGGAAAAGGTAACTGCAAAAATCGATGATGTTGCCAGGGAACTTCGTCCAGCCATCCTAACTTTACAAACAACGGTGACGGCACATGCTGAGAGCATCAGCGCCCTCGAAACCTCCGATACGGCGTTGAAGGCGAGAGTGGCCATCGTGGAAAAGAGCAACGCTGAACTACTCGAAAAGCTAATAAGCTTTGAGGACAGAAGCCGCAGAAATAATATCAGGGTGGTTGGCTTACCGGAGGGGGCTGAGGGCTCAAACCCGATAAAATTCATGCAGTCCTTTCTCCAAAAGACCTTCGAGCAGGAGTTTTCTTCTCCTCCGGAGATAGACAGAGCCCACCGCACCGGCCCGCAGCCCCCCGCCGGTGGCAGACCGCGTCCTTTCCTGGCGAGGATGCATTTTTTCCGGCAGAAAGAACGGGTGATGCGGCTTTCCAGGGAAGCAGGCCGGCTGACGTTCAACGGCAAAAACATATTCATCTATCCAGACCTCTCCGCTGAAACATCCAGACGCCGAGCTGCATTTGGTCCTGTGAAGGAGATTCTCCGAGGGAAGCTGGGCGTGCGTTATGGCATCCGACACCCTGCCAGGCTATGGATTGAGGTGGATGGACAGCACAAAATCTTCGACTCGCCGGTGGACGCCAGGAAGTTTTGCAAAGATAAGTTCGGGTGACTGTCCTCCACTTTGCGCTGCTGATGTGATGGCGGCGCGCCTATGGACTCGCCTATGGACAGATGAGCCCCTTTGTAAACCGATGTAAGTTTGCCAATGTGGTTGTTATACGGGCTACTGGTTTGAATGCTCCTCTTTTATTTTTTTTTTTTTGTCTTTTTATGGGGTAAGCTGACTGATGGATTTGGGATGTGTTCTTTGACACTTCTCTGTTATGAAGCCTTCTGTATTTCCCCAATGTTATTGTTTTGAGCTAAGGGGAAGGAATTGATGATAAGCAAGGCTTTTCTATTTCTTTTTCTTTTCTCTTTTCTGACCACATGAGGTCGTTGGTTACCCATTTATCACTACAGGGTTCAGGTGATAACCTATAGTACTTCACTGGAGGATGTGTAACACGTTGAATGAGGTTGAGTAAGGAGTTGGAACTGTTTATCATCAGTGAAGCTGGTAGAATTTCCTCTACTGTTAATGTAGCTTCAATGGTACCTCACATTTTGGTGGGTGCCATGAGGGGTTTTTGTTATGTAATTTTGTGGGGTGTTCATTGGGGGGTAGGGTGGTCCAACAAGGTAGACGAGGGTTTTGTATCTTCTGCTTTTTCTGTGCTTTCATTTATGTTAATCTTATATAGGCCTATTCTTAATCCCTTTTTTTTTTTTTTTTTTTTCTCTCTTTTTAATAAGTAGTATACACTAAAGTAATGACAGACCTTAATATTTTGAGCTTCAATGTGAGAGGGGCAAATATACCACATAAACGCACCAGTATTTTAGAATTTTTGCGAAAAAAATCAATAGACTTTGCACTTATCCAGGAAACACATCTTCTACGACAACAGGCTAATAGGTTAGCTAATAAACATTATCGGATCCTGGCTTCTTCAGCTGAAACTTCTAGATCTAAAGGGGTGACTGTTCTTGCAAGACGCAGACTCAAATTTGATTTTTTGGGCTGCTGGTCTGATGATGCTGGGAGGATAGCCATAGCAAAAATTCGCTTTGAAGGCAAAATGATAGCCTTAGTTTCTGTATATGCACCAAATATGCTAGACAAAGAGTTTTATAGTTTACTGACTAAAACTCTACTGGATCTGACAGATTTCAAACTCATAGTGGGTGCTGATTTCAACACGGTGTGGGATCATAGAGTAGACCGCTCTACTCTAGCTGAAAGTAGGGAACAAGCGCAGACATCTTCAGAACTGCGTGCCTGGGCTGGTCACACGGGTCTGGTTGACATTTGGCGCTTAATGAACCCGCTAGTTAGAGATTATTCTTTTTTTTCTGGCCGACATTCTTCATTTTCAAGGATTGATTTCATTTTTGCCTCTATTGATTTGTTTCAAAAAATTGGAAAGGTGGACTTACTTCCGGTTGCATTTTCTGATCATAAAGCGGTGATATGTTCAGGTGCGTTACGCACTGTAACAGAGAGAGCCCCCAGATGGCAGTTTAATTCCACATTATTATGGCGATACAACATTTGTGGCTCAAATGCAAACTGGACTGTGTGAATTCATTAATATTAATACAGGTTCGGTGGACGACCCACGGATAGTTTGGGACTCCATTAAAGGTTACATCAGAAGTAATGTAACACTCTATTCATCTACAGTTAGGAAGGCACGTTCTGCTAGGCTGGATAAGCTGGAGGCTCAGTTTGCAGAACTGAACGCCTCTTTGCAAAACAACTTCAATGAGAATACAGCTGCGCAAAGAGAGGTGATCAGAAGGGAGATTAATTCACTCCTCAAGCACCGCTCCGAATTTTTGATTAAGCGCACAAGACAAAACTATTACTTCAATAGTGCGAGGCCCAGTCATTTGTTGGCACTACGTCTCAAATCAAACGAACATTTCGCTGACATTGCAGCTGTTAAATCAAAAGAAGGGGTGGTACACACAGAACCTAGGGAGATAAATAAAACTTTTAGCACATTCTACTCGGAGCTATATACCTCTGAGGTTATGCACGAGGTGGCTAAATGTGAGAAGTTTTTATCTGAAATACAATTGCCAATGCTCAGCAGGGCAGAAGCGCACTCCTTGGGCGAGCCCATCTCAATGGAGGAGGTCAATGCGGCAATTCGAGATATGCGCAAAAGGCAAGTCACCGGTTTTGACGGGATACCACCTGAATTCTACTCTACATTTTGGGATTTCATCGGCCCTTCAATGTTGGGGATGTTTCATTCTGTGATTAAAAATGGGGCCTTTTCAGGGATGTTAATGTGGCCATCATATCCTTACTGCTTAAGAAGGGCAAGGATCCTGGTCGCAAACTATAGACCCATCTCTCTCCTCAATTCTGACCTTAAGATTTTTGCCAAGGTGCTAGCACGCCGGTTACAGGTATATATGACTAAATTGGTTCACTGTGACCAAACTGGCTTTATTAGTTCCAGACTAGCATCTGATAATGTTAGAAGATTGCTACATATCATTAACGGTGCAGTGAACATTAGGTCCCCAGCTGCTGTGCTCTCACTGGATGCCATGAAAGCATTCGATCGGCTAGAATGGCCATATCTGTGGGCTGTACTTGAGAGGATGGGTTTGGGTGCCACTTTTATTGGGCTGGTTAAAGTGCTTTACTGCAATCCAACCGCTATGGTACTAACTGGTAAGATCTGCTCTCCGCCATTTAAAATAGGCAAGGGCTCCCGTCAGGGATGCCCCCTTAGCCCTCTTCTTTTTGCCCTCTCTCTGGAGCCACTTGCACAGACAATTCGGCAGTCTTCTCTGATCTCCCCTGTATCAATCAATGGTACACAGCATCATATCAGCTTATATGCTGACGATATCTTATTGTTCGTGGGGAATGCTGCTCAGTCCGTGACCCACGTGCTCTCAATTTTTGACCAGTTTAATGGCATTTCAGGTTATAAAATAAACTGGGCAAAATCTGCCCTTATGCCATTGAACGAAGCAATGAGATCGGCCACCATATCACCTTTGATTCCAATCGTGAAGCAGTTCAAATATTTAGGTATAGAAATTTTCCCCTCCCTGCAATCCATTATAAAACAAAATTTTTAGGACACCCTCAACAAAGTCTGCCTTGATTTGAACAGATGGTCTTCCTTACCCAACTCTCTTCAAGCCAGAGTGTCAATAATAAAAATGAATATCCTGCCCCGCGTCAACTTTGTGAGTTCAATGCTCCCCCTGCCACCTCCAAAGAAATTTTGGAATAAACTACACTCTGCAGTCTCTAAATTTGTGTGGCATGGGAAGCGCCCCCGTCTCAAGCTGTCCTTATTACAAAGAGCTAAAGCTCATGGCGGTCTATCGTTGCCTAATTTTGAATTTTATTACTGGGCCTTCACGTTACGCCCGCTTCTTAAGTGGCTTGACCCAGTAGCCAATGTCTCATGGCGAGAACTCGAAGAAAGTTTGGTGCATCCCAGTGAATTAAAGGACGTCTTATATTCCAATGTAACCACTCAACAATGCAGGACTCATTTTGGACCTATAGTTTCCCAATTATTGAATGTATGGAGAGCTGCAGAGAAACTCTGTAAGATCTCTTTAAAATGGAATCTGCTCTCTCCTGTGTTCAATAATTTTGGCCTTCTTCTAGGTGGACAGCCTATTAAGTTCCCGAGCTGGAGTGCTAGGGGGATTCACACTTTGGGGGACTTGTTTAATGGGAATGGTTTTACGTACATTTCAGGATTTCTGGGAGAGTTTTAATTTACGTACCTCTTTCTTTTTTTTGCAATTGAGATCATCTATGAAAGCCTATGGGGTCCCCTGGCAAACTCCACTTGCAATGCACCCTTTACATGAAGTATTTAATAGTTTTAGGTCTTCTAGGGGTCTAGTATCACAGTTATACTTGTACTTGTTGGAACATAGCTATGAACCTTTGATGTTAGATACGGCATGGAGGAATGACTTGCCGAATCTGGACCCAGAGTTCAGCTGGGACTCTGTCTGGGACAGTATCCCACTTACATCAAGGAATCCGGACCACCAGCAGATCCATCTGAACATTATTCATAGGACATACCTGACTCCTCGCAGACTTCACGCTATGAAGCTACTGGGCAGTCCCAACTGTACATTATGCTCCTCAAAAGCACTGGGGACTTTTTTCCACATGATGTGGGAGTGTCCTGGGGTTACAGACTTCTGGGCTATGGTTGCGAGAGAACTCTCAACTCTTCTGGAGACCGTCATTCCCCCCTCCCCATCAGTGCTACTGTTGAACGATGTATCCCAACTTCAACTAAGGACTATACAGAAACGTGTCTTCTTCTCTGGACTAACAGCAGCTAAGAAGCTGTTAGCCTTGAGGTGGAAGCCCCCTCACACACTGTCATTCCGCTTATGGGCTCTCACATTTTTAGACATTGTATACCTTGAACTATCTACTGCTCGGTTGCATGGTGCAAGGGAAGATAATGTTAATATATGGTCGCACATTGCTGAGAAGGTTAAGGACTTGGTCTGATATACCTACAACTTTGTCACAGAATTACTTGTCATTTTTTGCTTTGTTTTTAACTTTTAATTTTTGGACCTGTCTGCTAGTTTTTTGTTGGACCTGGGTGGGTGGGAAGAGATGGGTTTTATGTTTATTTTCTCAGGTTAACTGTCAATATTCAAAATGGTTGTAATCTCTGGATCAGATTTACAATAAATAAAGAAAACATTTGATCACAAAAAAAAACTTTTGGCACTGAATGACTGTGAATGACATTTGCAACTTGACAACAAACCATCAATTTTTGCAGTAAACACTGTTGTAATAGCATTACATTGAAAGGACAATATGTTAACTGTGTGTTCATTTTAATGCCAGAGAAGCTAGCTAGGCTAAGCAGTTAGCCAAATACAAAGCAAGACTGGTTAGCAATATAATGAATACACTTAAAGGGAAACTCCGGTTTTTTGACACCTGGACCTTATTTTTAGGTTTGTGCATGCTCATATACTCACTCAGACAAACATCGTGCAGCTCGGAGTCCTTCAGAAGTTATTTAGATCCAACCGATTTAGCTGCACTTAGCGGGGGCCACGGCAATGGAGCTTCAGCGCGGGACATAATCTCTGCAAAATCGCTCGTCTCTACCACAGCCCGGTTTGTCATTGCAAGGAAATCCTCCAGAGTAGTCAGACATATATTCCTTGATAGATCCATACGCTTGTCAGCCGGTTTCAAGTCTCACTCTGAGCAGCAAACACACTCCTCTTCTGTTGCTATAGGCGAACACTGTCCACAAGCGCACCACCAGTTAGCATTGAGTCGTGGACGTGCTCCTGTTTGTTGTTCTCGAGCCAGCTGTTCGTCTCTCTCCCTCCACATTCTTCTTTCATGGAGCTCCTCGTCCGTGTACTCAGACTCAAACCGGTCATCGTAGTCTGACTTTTCGGCATCAGATAAATATTCTGCCATGTTGTTTCAGCAATGCCGGCTAAAAGTAGCTGTACCTTTGTGTCGCGCGGCTATGACGTCATCAAAAGTTTGTTTACCAGGTCAGCTGACCCACCTGAAGACGGTAGACGAGCTGACTTTATGATAACACTGGCGATGGATGAAAAAATATAGCCGAAATGAGCGATTTTGCAGAGATCGCAGAGATTTGCAGAGCGCGGGACATAATCTCTGCAAAATCGTTCATTTCGGCTATATTTTTTCATCCATCGCCAGTGTTATATAAATGTTTACATACCACACAACACAGGAGAATCTGGCAGGAGAATCTTTTGGACATCAGATCAGATCAGGCCTTTATTGACTTTGACAGACTTTGACTGGTCAGACTTTGACCTTGGTCAGAAGTGAGTAATGAGGCTCAAAATCAGCCTGATATGTGTTTTCTTCAAAAGTTTGACTTAGTCCTTGGGCAGCAATATTTTGACACAAGGGTTGTTAAATTTTCAATAATTTAACTTGTCAGTAAGGTTCCCGGCTCGATTCCCTGGTCGGGAGGGCCTTTCTGTGTTAAGTTTGCATGATCTTCCCGTGCATGCGTGGGTCCCCTCCTGGCTCTCCGGCTTCCTCCCACAGACCGAAAACATGCTTATTAGGTTAATTGGTGACTCTAAATTGCCCTTAGGTATGAGTATGAGCGTGAATGGTTGTCTGTCTCTCCATGTGGCCCTGCAATCGACTGGCAACCAGTTTAGGGTGTACCTCGCCTCTCGCCCGATGATAGCTGGGATAGGCTCCAGCCCCCGCGACCCCAAAAGGGATAGCCGGTCATAGAAAATGAATGAATGAATAACTAGTCAGTTGAAAAAGTTCGGGACAGATTCTCAGAAGGATTAAACTGCTTTTGTGACCGCTAAACCTGTGCAAATGAGACAAAAAATAGCCTGCAACCCACAAATGACACGCAAAGGGTTAAATGCATGCAAACTGCACTGCCAATCTTCTTTGCTTATTTTTTTATGTATGTATATATATATATATATATATATACACATATATATATATATATATATATATATATATATACATATATATACATATATATGTATAGAGAGCGAGAGAGAGAGGAGAGATAGATAGATATAGATATGTATATATATATATATATATATACATATATATATATAGATATATATATATATATATAGATAGATATATATATAGATAGATATATATATATATTAGTGCTGTCAGGCGATTAAAAAATTATCTAATTAATTACCAGATTTATAATTAATTAATCTAATTAATCGCATTTTAATCTCAAATCTGCTTCAAGTACCCAAATAAAGAACCTGAATTCTAGGATATTATAAAATTGTTGTGCATGACTAATCAAATGAATACACTAAGAAGTGAAGATTTCTAAATCCGCATTTTTATTGGTAACTAAATAAAACCAAATTTAGGGCAACTTGTCCAGAAAATTCTAAGCTCAATCAGGCAACTTAAATTACACTTTAAGTGTGTTTCATAAATCAAATTCAAGATAAGAAAAAGGTCGAGGACATCCAGCAAACCAATTAGGCCTGGTGCATTATTAAAGAATGTAGTACAAAGATAGATAAATAAATTCAAAAATAAAATAAGACTAAGTCTTAAATATGCCATTCCTGTTGTCACCTGGGCTTTGTTTGGTTTGACTAGAGATGCATGTGTGACCGTATAAGTCACACATGCGTCACTGCCCGTACATGGCAGTGACGTGCCACTGCCATGTATGGGTCCTCCAGCTGGTCAATATGAAAATGTTTGTGTGCCATGATTAATCGCGATTAATTATTTTAGTGCATTAATTTGTATGTAATTAATTAATCTAATTAATGCACTAAAGTGACAGCCCTAATAACTATATATATATATAAACATATATATATATATATATATATATATATATATATATATATATATATATATATATATGTATATGTATATATACTAGGGATGTAACGATATTAAAATTTTGTATCACGGTTATTGTGACCAAAATTATCACGGTTATCATTATTATCGCGGTATTTTTGCGGTGTGCTCAAAATGTTCAAAATGTACTTTAACACAAAATTGAAATCATTAACCCCTTTAATATTATAAGTTTAATAGTTCTTTATGTCTTTTTTAATCAATAAATGTGTCTAGATATGCCATTTGAGTACATTTTTCAACCTCTCTTTAATGAGAAATAAAAGTAAACAATTCTAGCAAGTATCTTTCATTATTATGTAATAAACACTTAAACTGTGTGTAAGTACAAGAACGAAAACAACAGATTTGAACTTTAAACAGGATTCTCTTTATAAAAAATTGAAAATGAACAACAAATAACCTATTTTATATACACTCACAGATTTTAGTTTGCCTGCAGCATTAGTGTCCATGTTATAGCTCGTCATATTAGACCATATGACCTTTTTTTTTTTTTTTTACTGACTATAGTCCCTGTTAGCCCCCTTCATGACTCATCCTGGCCTCCTCCTCCTCTCCCTGGCAGATCCTCTTGATATTTTTTTCCAGAGTACGATCGATTAAATCCATAAAGCACAAACTTTGACAGAAAAAGACGATCAAATTTAAAAATACGGCGAAAACACGGTAAAAGAACGGCAAGAATACACTCCAGAATGATCATAATGCTGTTATTTACAACATCTAGACATTGTTTAGACAGAGAATACTCACAAACCTCCTGTCATTCACTCGGGTATGGCTCATTGCATCTTTTCTCTTGCTCTCTCTCTCGCTCGCTCGCTCGCTCTCTCTCTCTCTCTCTACCTCTACGGCTCGATCAGTTCATGTACTCGAGGAGTTACGGAAGTTTTAACCGTGCACGTCTTTTTCTTTCGCCGCAGCTTCGTGTTTAGACAGGGTGACTGTCTTCTATCAGTTTCCCCTTGGCATCCTTGTAAAATCCAAAATTTAACCACACTTAAGAGTCCGTTTGCAGAGGGAACTCTCCACTGTCTCTCCGCTGTCTCTAACTTCCGCTGAGGCCAAACAATGCAAAATACGCATGCGCGCTTCCCATGAGGCCGTTTCATCCAGGAAGAGCCTCACAGTTCAGGCATTTCTAGGCAAAGAGCAGCATCACCGTGCGTTTTTGACGCATTGTGGTTATCAAACACGGTAAAACGGTAATTTTTATAGGACGCGGTAATGATTACCGTGGGAAATTTTACCGCGGTTTACCGTTTTACCGGTAACCGTTACATCCCTAATATATACATACGTAGCCTATACACAATACTTTGGCCTTCAATATTTGTTAAACTTTACACCAGAGAGGAACTTTGGAGTACAAAAACATGCAAAAATGTTTTGAACTTCTGGGAAATTAATTATATCACCTGAAACAAAGAGTCATTCTGTATCTTGTACTTCTTGTTGATGAAAATTAGAGGAAGATTATAGTAAAGACAGGACAAATTTTTAAAAAGTTTTAACAGGAAAGGAACAAAAACACTAAAGGCAAAATTCTTTTCATAGGCATCTTTTATTTTTCTTCTCTGCAGCTTTCAAGTACAATATAAAAGAGTATGCTAAACTGAGGCAAATTCCTGCAAAATAAAACAAAGTACCTTTTTAAAAATGTAAATATATAGATTATTTATTAATTCTTTGTCACATCTGCCTTTCAGTCCTCATTAGTTTATCAGAGGCAAGTTTTAGTTCAAGTAGAACCACTTTCTTATTGTAAACATGAGTTAAAGTGCGTGAGGAAATCAAAATATTTTGGGGGACACTGCACATATTTCACAAACTTATTTAAACAGCCTGATTAAAGTCCCCAGTTTTGATGAAGCCTCCCCTGAAGGAGTCTGCTGATGATGATGTAGACTTTGAGGAGCTGTGATGACGCTAGTTAGCTCTTTAGCTAGTTAGCTTAGCTTCCGTGTTGGGAACAAGCCAATAAAGCCAGATTGCCGTCATAACCACAATAAAACAGTCACGGTTAAACTTATCTCTTGCCACCAGAAGGTCGTTGAATACTTTGAAAAGGACTATAATCAGCTGATTATATCAAGTAGCCGATGTATCGGTCGGGCCCTACTCAGGGCCCAGTTTGTTCACAATTTATATCAATGATTTATATCAATGATATCAATCTATGTATCTATCTATGTGTGTATATATCCACCTTATTCCTGGGGGCGCTCATGTACAAACGATTATGGGCGCAACTTCCTGTTAGACACCGGAAGTAGCAGTTAGCCTATTCGTTGCTAGCGGTTTTCATTTCTCGTAGCGGATTATTTGAAAGTGATTTGCTCCATCGTATTTTAAAATGTCCTTGCGCAGCTCTGGAACTTGTTGCGCTGTTCGCGGCTGTACTAATAACAGGACAAAGTTGAATCTATGGTTACGAGAGTGATGTTTTGAGCATGCACCCCTGACGAAGAGATAATACTGTTGTGAGAGTCGGTACACCGCCTTCCCATGGACGAAGAACCTAGAAGGATGTGGCTGAAAAACCTGAATTTGAAAAGGCCACCGAAAACTTTATATGTGGGGTCTTTCCACCACATTGACAAAACTCCCACCCATGGAGGAACACCCGCACTCTACTTTGCGGCTGTGGTATGACAAAACACCGGACAAGAGACACTGGGACAGCAGTGTCACGAGAACAACAGGTAAGATTTAACGTGTATGAGGGGACATAGCACTGTAGTATTAGTCAAACAGCATTTCCCCATTATGAACAGTGATAATGTAGCGTGTGTTAATGCCATAATGTCAGTACAGAGATGACATAAATAAATAAAAAATAAATCACCAATTCATGTAGACTATTATAATC